>CM024764.1:37419078-37674499 GCA_014218235.1 Colocasia esculenta
TGCACACAGAGTTCAGAACCTGTGGTCTGTGGATGCCTATCTGTCGACAGGAAAAGAAGGAGCTGTCGACAGATCATGTTGAAGGCCAGTCTAGAGAAAGAAGGGAATATGAAAAGATCATTTTATGTGAAGGAGTTAATGAACAGCAAGAAGAAATGTTTTCCTTCACAATAACACCCAACTTTTGAAACTAGCTCCCCATATGTGTGCTCATGAAAAGACAAAAGTGATCAATGCAATTCAATCCAAGCAAGATTAGCACACATGTATTCAGCAAAACATTCATGGAATGAGACTGTTTTTGGTATTATCTAATTTATGATTTTTGTTTTATTTTTTTTGTTTGTGTTAGAGTAGTTTGGCTAATGAAATGAGAACTTACCCCTTTATCCAACATGGATGTCCCTTCATGGGCTCCAACTAGGGTACTTGGCGGAGAATGTTTTCTCACGCATAATGAAGGTTCCAAACAAGCCGAACTTGTTTTCCACAAATCACCATTTGATATACCCCATAGTTGTTGCTTACGAAGGACATTCATCAAGGACTGGGGATATTTGTCACTGAATTTTACATAGGCCTAATTCTCTTCTAAGAGATGTGAACCTATCCTCTGCAATGGTTTTGTAAAGATATCAGCTAGTTTTGTTCTGTTGGTATGAAGCTAATTTCCAAATTTCTATTTGCAACCTCATCTCTCAAGAAGTGATGACGAATTTCTATGGTTTTGTCCTAGAGTGTTGAATGGGATTCTTTGATAGATTGATTGCACTAGTGTTGTCACATAGGATTGGTGTGCATCCAAGGTCAATGTCGTAGTCACACAACTGACTTTTTATCCACAACACCTGTGTTGCACAACTCCCTGCAGCAACATATTCTGCCTCTGCAGTGGAGAGTGCACCGAATGTTGCTTCTTGGATGCCCACGAAACCATGCAACCACCAAGCATCTGACAATAGCCACTAGTGCTCTTCCTGTCAATTTACATCCAGCATAGTCAGCATCAGAATATGAGATTAAGTTAAAGCTACTCCCTGCCGGATACCAAAGACCCATGTCATGTGTACCTGAGAGATACCTGAATATTCTCTTAACTGCAATTTGGTGGCTTTCCTTTGGACTAGATTGATATCTAGCACAGAGGCAAACACTGAATTGTATGTCAGGTCTACTTGCAGTAAGATAGAGGAGTGAGCCAATCATACCTCGGAAATGTTTAGCATCTACCGGTTACCTTTCTCATCACTTTCTAGCTTAATGCTTGTGCTCATCGGTGTTGAGGCAGGTTTTGCAGTTTCAAACTGAAATCTCTTGAGAAGCTCTTTAACGTATTTTTCTTGGTTTATGAAGAAGCCATCTTCCATTTGCTTGACCTGCAGACCAAGAGAAAAAATTGAAGCTCCCCCATTAAGCTCATCTCAAATCACTGTGCATATGATGTGAGAATTCTTCACAAAGTGATGGGTTAGTAGAGCCAAAGATTATGTCGTCCACATACACTTGAACAACAATGATGTTTGTGCGAACTTTCTTTGTAAGAGAGGAGTTGGTCTACTTTACCGTGAGTAGTTTTTGCTTACCAGAAATTGCTTAGCCTGTCGTACCAAGCTCGGGGTGCCTGTTTCAAACCATAGAGAGCCTTGTGCAATTTGTATACATGGTTTGGTTTGTCATGAAGTTCAAAGCCAGGTGGTTGAGAGACATAAACTTCCTCTTTGATGTAGCCATTTAAGAAAGCAGTTTTAACATCCATTTGATATAGTTTGAACTTGTTTGAGCATGCATAAGCTAACAAGATTCTGACTGCTTCTAGTCTAGCTACAGGTGCAAAAGATTCTTCAAAATCCACACCAAATTCCTGATTATACCCTTTGCAACCAGTCTAGCCTTGTTTTCACCACCTTTCCCTCTTCATTTAGTTTATTCCTAAAGACCCATCGTGTTCCAATTACAGAAATTTCGGGGGTTTAGGAACTAAGCTCCAGACATTGTTTCTTTGAAATTGACCTAGCTCTCATGCATAGCATCAATCCATGAATTTTCGTTTAGGCTTCTTCAACATTTTTAGGCTCCACTTGAGAGACAAAGGCTAAATGATCCTGTTCAACTATTTGATGAACTTGAGACCTAGTTTGAACTGAATCAATTATGTTACCTATGACATTCTCAAGTGGATGAGCTTTAGAGTACCTTACACTTGTGATTGTTGAAGGACCGGGTTGATCTTGCACTTCAGAAGTCTGTTCTGGAGGAGGGGTGGCTGGAGGACTTCCATGTTGTGGTTCATCCTCGTGTTGTGGATCTTGTGCAGGTGCTTCATCTTCATTTCTGAACAGAAATCCGTCATCTTCATCATTGTACCTGCGTAGATAGCCATTGATTATTGTTGGAAACTGACTTAGAGATTGTGTTTGGTTTCTTTGCAGTTCTTCATGTGTTGTATCTTCAGTGTCATCTTGAAACCTGTAAGGATTGGACTGTTAGATTTGGTTTGAGATTCATCAAATACAACATGTGGAGTTTCTTCCACTTTTCTGGTTTTAAGATTAAACACTCTATAAGCTCTAGAGTGTTTGAGTATCCAAGAAAAATACCTTTGTCGCTTTTGGCTTCAAATTTGTCCAGATCAATTTTATCATTGTTATGTATGAACACCTTTGAACCAAAACTCTGAAGTGTCCAAGGGATGGTTTCTTACCTTTCAGAAGCTCATAGGGAGTTTTCTTGAATACCGGTCTTACCATGGCTCGATTGAGAATGTAGCATGACGTGTTTACTGCTTCTGCCCAAAGGTTCTGGAGAGTTGATTTTCGATCAGAAGCGTACGAGCCATCTCCACCAAGGTTCTATTTTTCCTCTCCACAACCCCGTTTTGTTCTGGAGTTCTTGGGGAGGAGAACAAGTGTTCTATTCCTTGGTTCCTGCAGAAATCAGTGAAGGAGTGGTTGTCAAATTCTCCCCCGTGATCAGTGCGAATGGAGCATATCTTGTGGACATTTCCATGCTCAATTTATTGAAGAAGTCTTCAAAAACATTCAGTGCATCATTCTTATGAGCCAGAAATTTCACCCAAGTGAACCTTGAAAAGTCATCTACAATGACAAAACCATACTGTTTGCCAGTGAGACTCAGTGTTCTAGTAGGTCCAAATAGGTCCATGTGCAACAGTTCATATGCTTTGGAAGTACTTACCGGTGCTTTCGATTTGAAGGATTTTCGGGTCTGTTTCCCTGTGCACATGCATCACAGAAATTTTCATTTTTCTTGAATGGAATTTCAGGAAGTCCACTTACAAGTTTGAGCCTCATTATCTTGTTCAAAACATTGTAACGCATGTCCAAGCCTACGATGCCACAATGTAAGCTCATCCTGTTTATTTGCTACAAGACATAAATCATTATTTTCTGGATCATCCAAATCAACCATGTAGATGTTATTCATTCTTTTTCCAGAAAATTTGAGACTTCCTGTTTCCTTATCAAGGATTTGACATGAATCTGATTCAAAAACAATTTTATGGCCTTTATCACACAATTGACTTATGCTAAGCAATTGTGATGAAGACCATCAACTAATAGTACATTATCTATTGAGTTGGAGGCAAACTTACCAACCTTACCTGAGCCAATGATCTGGCCTTTGTTGTTACCTCCAAAGACAACGTGACCTTCGTCTTTTTCCACGAGCAAACTGAATTTTTCTTTATCGCCCGTCATATGCCTCGAGCAGCCACTATCCAGGTACCATTTGTTTTGATTGTGTGCTGCTAGGCATTCCTGCACATGTGGATCAGACAGAGGTTTTGGTACCCAAATTACTTTGGGTGCCGTTTCATCATTCATGCCAAACAGTAAATGCTTTGGAATCCAGATTTGTTTAATTTCTGTTTTAGTGGATTGTTCCAGCATTGGTTTTCATTGTGCCCAATCTTTTTACAGATCTTACATGATGATGGCTTATGAACAACAGTGGATTTTGGATTCTTAGTTGCATGCATAGGCATCTTCCTTTTGTTGCCTAGTGAGCTTAGCATTAGGAACTTGCTGTTTTGCTTGGGACATCCCTGTTTGGGGTTGGTAGCAAACTCCTTAAGCTTAGTTGGAACAAATTTGGTAGCCTTAGGTTCCTGGTTTTGCCCTTGGTTTGATTTTTCCTTTTCCTTGAGGGATTTTGATTGCTAGAACTTGGGATAGGATCAGTGAAATTAGTCAGCAGATTTTTTCCTGTTTCCTTTGGCTTGGGATTGAAACCCAATCCCATGTCTAGCAACAAACACATTGGATCCTAAGATTGCATCTAGATTCTGTTTGCTCTTGACAAAACTAGATAGATCCTTTGTTTTGCCTTTCAATTCCTTTTCAGCTTTTTCCAATTTCTCTTTTAGATCAGTATGCTCATTGTTTAGAGTTTCAAGGAGGTCATTAGATCATCTTTCTCTTTTTGAGCTTCTTGAAGCTTAATTTTCATGCTATCCATCTCTTCACTGTGTGTTTGTTCATCTATTTTCATCATGTCAATTACCTTATTCAGAGATTCAATTTCATCATTATTATCAGTTTCATGAATAGGAAATTAACTTTCTTCTTGAGTGCTTTATTTTCTGATTGAATTGACGGAATTTTTCAAAAAGGACAGTGTATGCTTCTTCCCATTCAGCAGTAGAAAAAGACTCAAAGGAAGAATTACCTCAGAGGAGTCATCACTCCTTGCCATAAGACAGTGAATCTCGTCATCCTGAGGTAGCTTGACTTTTTTCATCATCGTCTTCATCACTCCATGTAGCCAGCATTGCTTTGGCTTTCTTGAAGACGAACTTGTCCTTTTTCAGTTTCTTCTTGAGCTCGGGGCACTCTCCTCTCATGTGTCCCTGCTTCTTGCACTCATAGCACACAACATCAGATTTTTTATTGGACGAATCAAACCTGTTGGTGCCTTTTTGGAAAGGTTTGGAGTTTCCTGAACCTCTTCTCTTGAATTTTAAAAACTTCTTAAACTGTCTAGTGAGCATGGCCATTTCATCATTCTCACTATCAGTAGAGGTTTCAGACTCAGACCTTCCTGTTGGGCATTCTTTTGGAATCTGAAGACTTTATTGGAGGCCTTCAAGGCAATTGACTTCCTTGGATTCTCTTCAGTTTCTTTTCTTTTTACATTTAGTTCATAAGTCATGAGAGATCCAATCAATTCATCCACTTTCATTGTTGAAAGATTCTTGGAATCCTCGATGACAGTGACTTTGGTGTTCCATGAGGATGGAAGAGACCGAAGTATCTTCCTCACCAAATCACTTTCTAAGTATTCCTTCTTAAGACCTTTCAATCCATTTATAAGTACCATGAATCTAGCAAACATGTCAGAAATTGTCTCATCACGGTTCATCTTAAACATTTCATATTCTGAGACTAACATGCTTACCTTGGATTCTCTCACCTCAGACGTACCTTCATATATCAACTCGAGCTTGTCCCACATCTCCTTAGCTGAGGTGCATGTGGAGACTCTCGAGTATTCCTTTGGGTGGACCGCGCACTGCATCATGTTGAGGGCGCTCCAGTTGAGTGTCCCTTTTGCAATCTGGTCCTTGGTCCATGTATCTTCGTCTTGAGGCAATCCATATGGTCCTGTTCTGACTATCTTCCACAATTCATAGTTTTGTGCTCGTAGAAACACCTGCATGCGGTTTTCCAATATGGATAGTCAATGCCATCAAAGAAGGGTGGCCTGGTCACAGAGTGTCCCTCGGCCATATACCCCTTGGTAGATTCCATTTGATCGTGAATCTCCTGATCGTTAGATCAAATAGATAAAGCAATAAATCGGAGAAACCACGCTCTGATAACAATTGAAGGGTTGCGGAATTCCCAATATGGTAATCTAGAAGGGGGGTTGAATAGATTACTGCCTCTTAAAAACTATTATCACGTTCTTTTTCTTAAAGCACAGATTATCAAGACAGTATCAAGATCTAAACTATGTGTAGATGATGTAGAAACCTATCTAGTGTGTGAATATGCAACGTGTCTATCAAACATCTATCGTAGAAATGATCAAACCACGAGACACGCAGATTTACGTGGTTCGGAGTACACAACAGTGTATCCTACGTCCACGGCACACACACACACACAGAGTAAACTGCTTATGAGCGAGTTCAGTGACTACAACTCACACACACACGTGTTTTCTGATGTGCACCCACGATCAGAACACACACACCACGTGATCTCAAGCACAAGAGACGCTTGAATCACACAAACACACACACAGTTGATGGAATTATGAACAGGAAGAGTTCAGAGCGTAGGAGTAAATCCTAATGTGGAACTCTTCTGAGAACGCCTGGATGGAGTTCAAACTTCGACTTGAGTGCTCTGGACTGATGGAGAAGGTTGAATCCACGACGATCTATCTTCAGTACTGCAGGATCAACTGATCTTTCGGTCTCTGCACTGCAGACTTGAAGCAGAGCAGCAGCAACTTCTTTTCTCTTGGACTTGGCTTTAGGGTTTTTGGTTGTGGCTGCTTCTGTACGAGATTCTCTTCAAAAGGATGCTTATATAGTTGTGTTTTCATGTGGAGAGTCGTGGGACTTGAAAACACAATCTTGGATATGAAGGAAGGTTTCCGTATTTGAAGATCCTCTGCATCTGTCGACAGGTTCTGAGTATCTGTCAACAGATTGCAACAGATTGCAACAGACAGACTTCAGGTTGCTCTGGTCTGTGGCATCTGTCGACAGGCGATATCCATCTGTCGACAGGCAGAGACAGTTTTGCCAAACACAGAACTCTGGCATTTCTGTCTGCGACATCTGTCGACAGGTCTCTGAGAATCTGTCGACAGGTGCTCTCAGTACTCTTCAGTCTGATCACAACTGCGCATCTGTCGACATATGCCTTTGGGTCTGTCGACAGGTACATGTATACTCTGTGATTGTGATCATTTTCTCATGATTTGAGAAGGCTTGGTTATATGCATTTGTACCTGCATGATAAAACATGTATAGTTAGGTATAATGTAGACATAGATAACCAAATATTGTATCATCTTAATTGACATGTATGAAACCTCAATTCAACTCATCATCATTAAAACATTGTTTGACTTTCATTTATCACTTAGAGTGTGAATTCACTTAGTTTTCAGAATATGAACCAACAGAGGATGCCATGGAGACTGCAGAAAGAATTAAAGAAAAATCTGTGAAAAGGGAGCAAGTGTCTTCTACAGGAAGGTATCAGCCGACCATTGGGAGAAGAAAAGCCCGTGGCGGAGTAAATGAACCAGCGATGAAAAAGCCAAAGGAGTTAGGTAAGCAGATAGTGGTGACAAGGGTGAAAGGTGCAAACACTGTGACAAAGCTAGTCACTGGTCTGAACAATGCTGGAGAGCGCAAGAGAGATGCCTGCGCTGTGGTAGTCGTGACCATAGGATCTCGGACTTCCCTATGCTAAAAGAACAAGCCCCTCAGGCAAGCATCCGAATGGACAGAAGAGGCAAGGCCGCTTGCAAGCTATTCAGGAACTTGAAGCTACTGAAGAAGGAGGTATCGTGGAAGGTACACTTACTATTCTTTCCCGACCGCATATGTTCTTTGATAGGGAGCTACGCATTCCTTTATATCTCAACATTTGTTGATACCCTACCTGTGAAACCCGTCCCAATGAAATCCGAATAGTTGTGTCAACCCCGATTGGTCCTGGCACCAATCTTACAAACCATATGCCATCTAGTGAAGTGTTGATTGAAACCCAAAACCTACCAGAAAATTTAATATGTATGGATATAGAGGGGTATGATGTGATACTGGGAGCAGACTGGTTGTCTGAACATGGGGCTAGTATCAACTGCAAGAGAAGTCGGGTAACCTTTAGCCATTTCCCAAAACTAGTGTTCACAGGGGATAGAAACTGCAAGAGATTGTCACTTATCTCTGCACTACAAGCCAAAAGGATGATGAGGAAAGGTTGTATGGCCTTTCTTGTTGTTGTTGTCATCACAAAGAAGGAAGTCAAAGTTGAGGACATCCATGTTGCCAGCGAATACGCTGATGTTTTTCCCGAAGACTTGCCAGGAATTCCTCCTGAGCGAGAGGTCGATTTTACCATCGAATTGGTCCCTGGAGCAGCACCAGTATCTAGGGCACCATATAGAATGTCCCCCGCATAACTGAAGGAATTAAAAGAGCAATTGATGGAACTGTTAGAGAAGAGATTCATTTGACCAAGTACATCACCATGGGGTGCACCTGTCCTCTTTGTCAAGAAGAAAGATGGGTCAATGAGGCTGTGTATAGACTACAGGCAACTAAACCAGTTAACCATCAAGAACAAATATCCCTTGCCAAGAATTTATGAGTTGTTTGATCAATTATCTGGAGCTAAATACTTCTCTAAAATAGATCTCAGATCCGGCTATCACCAATTGAGGATCAAAGGAGAAGACATTCACAAGACAGACTTCCGAAGCAGGTATGGGGATTATGAATTTATTGTTATGCCTTTTGGACTAACAAATGCCCCTGCAGTTTTCATGCAGTTGATGAATAGCATTTATCGCCCATATCTTGATAAATTTGTGGTGGTATTCATCGATGATATATTGATCTATTCTAAGACAAAGGAAGAGCATGAGGAGCATTTGAGGATTTCATTACAGATTTTAAGGGAGAATAAATTATATGCCAAGCTAAGTAAATGTGAATTCTGGCTTGAGGAGGTATCCTTTTTAGGGCATGTGGTAACTAAGGATGGTATCGTTGTTGATCCATCAAGGTAGGTGAGGCTGTACTGAAATGGGAAAGACCGACAAGCGTCATAGAGATCAGGAGCTTTCTAGGATTAGCAGGATATATCGAAGGTTTATAAAGGATTTCTCAAAGATTGCAGTGCCATTAACCAAGCTGACCCGGAAGGAAAATCCGTTTCTGTGGACCGATGAATGTGAAGAAAGCTTTAACAACTTGAAGAAGTGTCTGACTACTGCTCCTGTCCTCGCCTTACCCACTGAAGAGGGAGGATTTGAAATATTATCAGATGCTTCTGGAATAGGTCGGGATGCGTCTTAATGCAAAAAGGGAAAGTAATAGCATATGCCTCAAGGCAGTTGAAGATTCACGAAGTGAACTACCCGATTCATGACTTGGAGTTAGCAGTTGTAGTATTCGCCTTGAAAATTTGGAGGCATTATATCTATGGTGAGCAATTTAAAGTCTTTTCTGACCACAAGAGTTTGAAATACTTATTCTCACAGAAGGCTTAACATGAGACAAAGAAGGCGGTTAGAGTACCTTAAGGACTTTGACTTTTCCATTCAATATCACCCTGGGAAAGCCAATGTAGTGGCAGACGCTCTAAGTAGACAACCAGGAGCTATGCTAGCCAGTATGATGCTGGGCGAATGGAAGTTACTGGAGCAATTTGCAAGCTTGAACTTAGACATGGAAAGAAGGAAAAACAAGTAATGATTTCCAATCTCTAGATACAATCCGATCTACTGACCGAAATCAAGGAGAAACAGGGAGAGGATCCATTCTTAGTTGAGATCAGGGAGAAGCTAGAACAAAGACCTGACTTTACTCTATTAGCTGAGGGAAGATTACTATTCTGAGGTAGAACATGTGTCCCTGATCACAGAGAACTCAAGAAGAGGTTATTAAAGGAAGCTCACCAGTCCAAGTACACGATTCATCCTGGATCAACAAAGATGTACCAAGACTTAAAAAGGTCGTACTGGTGGCCAAACATGAAGAGGGATGTGGCCGATCATGTGTCATACTGTTTAACATGCATGAAAGTCAAGGCCGAGCATTTCCGTACAGCTGGTGGACTGCTGCCACTAGAAATCCCAGAATGGAAGTGGGATAGCATCGGTATGAACTTTATCATGGGATTGCCCAAGACTAGAGGTGGTATGGATGCAATGTGGGTAATAGTTGATCGATTGACTAAGTCGGCTCACTTCTTGCCGATTAAGAGTACATGGTCAGTGGATGTATTGGCTGCACTATATGTTAAGGAAGTAGTTAGATTGCATGGGGTTCCATCTAACATAATATCAGATCGGGACCCTAGATTTACTTCACACTTCTGGAAGGGTTTACAAGCAGCAATGGGTACTAAACTAAACTTTAGTACTGCCTTCCATCCTCAAACTGATGGACAAACTGAAAGCACTAATCAAATTGTGGAAGATATGCTTCGTGCTCTGGTGCTAGATTTTAGAGGTCGATGGGATGATCAGTTGTAGCTGATGGAGTTTGCATATAACAACAGCTATCAGGCAAGTATCAAGATGGCATCGTTTGAATCCTTATATGGCAGGAGTTGCAGATCACCCCTTTGTTGGGAAGAGGTTGGGGAGAACCAATGTGATGACCAGTCTGTCCCCATGTAATTTTAATTAATTACATATATATATATATATATATTGATGATTAACAAAACCAAACAAAAGTTTATCAATTATATCTAATGAATATTTCATAAGTCTTAAGTACAGGAAAAATACCAAGGTCAAACAAGCCAATAAAGGTATGCATTACTTCTCTGAAGCTTTAATCTTTTCAACATGATATTTCTCTAAGTCCACATCGACTTCTATTGAAGGCCATAACGATTTCTTTATAAGCATATCGATTTCAATAGAATTATCATAACGATTTCCTTTCTGGCTGAAAAGTCATGTTGTTTCAAACAAATCGATGTCGTAACGATTCTATAAGTGATCGCAACGATTTCCTTATAAGACTGAAAAGTCATGTTGTTTCAAACAAGTCGATGTCACAACGACTCTATAAGTTACCGTAACGATTTCTTTAGAGCCCGTAACGACTTGCTCGTCACAACGACTCTATAAGTTATCGTAACGATTTCTTTAGAGCTCGTAATGACTTGCCTGTCGCAATGACTCTATAAGTTATCGCAACGATTTCTTTAGAGTCCATAACGACTTGCTCGTCACAACGACTCTATAAGTTAGCGTAACGATTTCTTTAGAAACTCGTAACGACTTGCCTGTCATAATGACTCTATAAGTTATCGCAACGATTTCTTTAGAAAGCTCAACAACTTGCTTGCTGTAACGATTTCATAAGTTACCGTAACGACTTCTTTAGAACTCGCAACGACTTGATTATTGTAACGACTTGATAAGTATTCATAACGATTTCTTTAGATATCACAACGACTTGCTTTGTATAATGATTTGTTAAGTATTTCACATTGATTTCTTCAGAAACACAACGATTTGCTTTGTGCAACGATTCATTAAGTGTTCATGATATATCTTCTGTCACATAACGATTTTCTATGACTCATAACGATTTCATACGTCATATAGTCATCGATTTCATATCTTGATATCTTATTCATCTTAAAAGTGTTGACTAGTCAAAGTCCACGTAGACATCTCTCTGACGCTTTTGCATTTATGAGATCTGAACGTATCTCTGCATGCATGCAGACCATATCGTGCCTACTCTGATTACGTCCTTTAGACTTAAGCTATTTGCATTACTATTTTCATGTCTATTGCTACTGACGTTGACTGACATCAGAGACAGCTTAGCTGTCTGCTATTTGAGATTGACATTTGTGCAGACCTCTGAACTAGCTTCATGGTACAACGTTAAACAAAATAGAAGCCAACGGATATTTCTGAAGATCTCATCTCTTTGCGTGCTCAAGTGATCAAAAGACTGTTGACTGGAAGCTTCCAAGACTCCAGATGTCATTCAGTCTAACGACTACTCAAAAGAGAGACAACGGACACTTCAACGTCTACATTTCAAATTGAAGATATAAATTCAAGTCAGAAGAACAGAAGAAAGACAGAGATCGCGTATTCAAGCATTCAAATTCTTCTGAAGAAAGTCCAGAGCCAAAACTTCATTCCACTTAGCTTTTGCTCTTTTGCTCTCCACTAGTTTGTGAAAATCTTGAGAGAGCCTGTGTAGTTCTGAGAGTGTGCCTTGTTTAAATCTCTTTGCTCTCAGTTCTAGTTGCTTCAGATCCTTGCTTGTCAAAAGCTTGATCTAGGGGCTTGAATTTCATTCACTCTCTTTGTGTTGTTCCCTTCGGGTGTGAAGGAAGACCTGGTGGTATCCAGGGTGTTTTCCTTCGGTTGTGAAGGAAGACCTGGTGGTATCCAGGGTGTTGTTCCCTTCTGTTGTGAAGGAAGACCTGGTGTGGTATCCAGGGTGTTGTTCCCTTCGGTTGTGAAGGAAGACCTGGTGTGGTTTCCAGGGTGTTGTTCCCTTCGGGTGTGAAGGAAGACCAGCTGAGCTGGGTGTTGTAGCGTCCTTAGGGGGACTGTACCCTAGTTAGTGAAATCTTGAGTTGTTGCTCAGGGACTGGACGTAGGACTCCTAAGGAAAGGAGGTCTGAACCAGGATAATCCTTGTGTTGTGTGATTGTCTTTTTTGTGTGTTTGATATTTAAACTAACAGTCACTAACCTACTTCGAAGAACGTTTGTGTGAATGTTTTTAGTTACAGGTATCTTCTAGATTAATTTTTAAAGACCCATTCACCCCCCCTCTGGGCTCGTCAACTGGGCAACAAGTGGTATCAGAGCGAGTCTCTTCGACAAAGAAAGGATCCAACGATCTGAAGAGTAAAGATCCATGGCAGCCCAAGGTAACTTTGAAGGTCAGTCTGTCAACCGACCCCCTCTCTTCGATGGTGAAGATTATCCTTACTGGAAGACCAGAATGGAATACTTTCTACAAGGGCACGACTATCAAATTTGGTCCATAGTAGAAGAAGGTGATCTGTTAGTCACAAATGAGAAAGCACAATGGACAGATGATGACAGGAAGAAGATTTCCCTGAATTGCAAAGCAAAGAGCATCCTATGCTGTGCTCTAAGTAAGAAGGAATTCAACAGAGTTTCAGCCTGCAAATCCTCAATGGAAATGTGGGAAAAGCTCAGGATTACTTATGAAGGCACAGACAAAGTAAAGGAAACAAGAATCGACATTCTTGTCACTCAATATGAAAGATTTCAGATGCAGTCAAGTGAGTCCATAACTCAAATGTTCAGCCGGTTCACTGACATCACAAATGGACTAGCTAGTCTGGGGAAAACCTATGAGATGGGAGACATGGTGAGGAAGATACTTAGATCCTTACCGTCCTCATGGACCCCAAAGGTCACAGCAATAGAAGAAGCTAATGACCTGAAGAGAATGTCTGTAGAAAAGCTCATTGGGTCCCTCATGGCCCATGAGATCAACATGGAAAGGCTAGGAGAGTCCTCTAGCAGAAAGAAGCACTCCAACGCCTTAAAAGCTGAAGAAGATTCACCAGAAGCAAGTTCAGCTGAAAGTGAAAGTGATGCAGACAGCGAAAATGAGGAAGCTATGCTATCTAGAAAATTACAGCGAATTTTGGCTAAGAAGAAGAAATTCCAATCTGGAAGAAGGCACTTCAAAAGGAACAAGGAATTCAAGAAGCCAGATGGAAAAGAAATAAAGAAAGGAGAACCCATCTGCTATGAATGTAAGAAGCCAGGACACATTAAAACTGAGTGTCCAAAGTTAAAGAAGCCGGAGTTCAGGAAGAAGGACAGTTCCAAGAAGTTCAGAAAGTACAAGAAGAAGGCGATGGCAGCAGCATGGGAAAACAGTAGTGACTCAGACAGTGAGTCAAGTTCCTGCAGTGATGAAGAAAAGGCCAACTTGGCCTTCATGGCAAATACTGAAGATAAGGTAACTTCTGACTCCTCTTTTGATTCATGCAATGATTCAGATTCTGATAGTTTAGAAGAGGCTTTCAACGAACTATATGAAAAATATAAAGAAGTAACCAAATTATTAAAAGTAAGCAAAAAAACATAGTCTGTATAGAAAATACAAACTCAGATCTAAAATCAGAAAATGAACAATTAGAAAGTCAAATAACTGAACTTAAAAGAAGAAATGAACTGTTATGTGAAGACCTAAAAGCTAAGAATGAACAAATAACTAAATTAGAGAAACAAGTAAGTTCAGATGAACTGAAAACTAAAATCAAAACACTAACAGAAGAAAATATACAGTTATCTAGCACATTAGAAAAATTCACTAATGGTAAAAACTCCCTCATATTAAAAGGTGCTAGAAGATCAGGTAAGAAGAAAAATGGATTAGGATATACACCCCCAGATAATGAAGAAACCATAATTTATATCCAACACCAAAATTTGTACCTGAACAAGATACAGCATACAAAGCTAATTTCAGATATATAGAAAAAGTAACCAAATTATCCTACTGTAGTCACTGTAACAAGTTAGGACACATCATAATGACATGTCCAACAAGACATAAGAAATGGATATTAAAAGACAAAATAAATGATACTAACCCATCAGGACCCAAAAGAATTTGGGTACCTAAAACTTGATGTTTTTATTTCAGAACATCTCTCGAGCATCCAAATGGTATTTGGATAGCGGGTGCTCAAGGCACATGTCAGGAAACCAGAAGTTATTCTCTCATCTCCAAGCTGAAGAAGGAACAGTTACTTATGGAGATAATGGGAAAGGAACCGTGATAGGCAGTGGCTCTGTGAATAACAAAGGAAAAACAGTCATAGAAGATGTGCTATTAGTCAAGGGATTGAAGCACAATCTCATTAGCATTAGCCAGCTGTGTGACAGAGGCCATCAGATCAAGTTTCAAGAGTCGAAGTGCAGCATACTGAAGGATGGAGCAGTCATCTTTGAAGCTAATAGAGAAAAGAATTTGTATGTGCTCTATCTTGAAGAACTCAAGGTTCAGAATGTTTGCCTGGCAGCAAATAAAGATAAATCTACAGAATTATGGCACAGACGACTTGGACATTGCAGCATAGATGGCATGAGAAAACTGCTGAAGAAGAATCTTGTGGAAGGTCTACCTAAGGTTAGTACAAAATTGGATGGTGTATGTAAACCTTGTGCTAAGGGAAAGCACACCAAAGGCTCCTTCAAGTCAAAGACGGTGGTGACCACCTCAAAACCCTTAGAGCTCCTTCATATGGATCTATTTGGGCCAATGAGGACTACCAGTCTTGGAGGAAAGAATTTTGGATTTGTCATAGTTGATGACTACTCAAGATTCACATGGGTATCATTCCTAGAGCATAAAGATGACACTTTTGAAAACTTTGTTAGTTTCAGCAAGAAGGTCCAGAAAGATCAGAAGTTCAGCATTGTGTCTATCCGATCAGATCATGGTGGTGAATTTCAAAATGAAAAGTTTGCTAGATTCTGTGATGATCAGGGAATTGAGCATAATTTCTCAGCACCAAGGACACCACAACAAAATGGTATTGCTGAGAGGAAGAACAGAACCCTATTGGATATGGCAAGAACTATGCTCTCAGAATATGATCTGCCAAGATACTTTTGGGCTGAAGCAGTCAACACAGCAAGCTACATTATCAACCGAGTAATGATCAGGCCAATCCTGAAGAAGACTGCATATGAACTATTCAAAGGGAAGAAGCCAAAGATCAGCCACTTCAGGACTTTTGGATGTCCTTGCTTCATTCACAACAATGGAAAAAGGGACATTGGTAAGTTGGATGCCAAATCAGATGAAGGCATCTTTATGGGGTACACCTCTAAACCCAAAGGCTATAGAGTATTTAACAAACGTACTTTATTGATTGAACAGTCTGTACATATTATTTTTGATGAAACTAACCCTTCCTTGAGAAAGGAAGTAGATAGTGACAATGATGATGCAGATGAACTGTCCAAGAAACTAAAAGATACATCAATTGAGGACAAGGATGATCCACCTCTGGAAGAATTGCAACAAGAAGAAGTTACTCATGAAAATCTTCCAAAGGAGTGGAGATACAAGAAAGATCACCCACTTGAGAATATTATTGGTGATCCATCCATAGGGGTAAGAACAAGAGGTAATGTTATTCCTTGTGATTACCTAGCTTTTGTTTCTCAAATAGAGCCTAGGACAGTCAATGAAGCTCTTTCTGATGAATCTTGGATAGTAGCCATGCAAGATGAATTAAATCAATTCAAGAGAAACCAAGTATGGTCACTTGTTCCTAGACCATCAGACCATCCAGTCATTGGCACCAAATGGGTGTTCAGAAATAAACTGGATGAAACTGGTGCAATCTTAAGAAACAAGGCCAGATTGGTAGCTCAAGGCTATTCTCAAGAGGAAGGCATAGATTTCGATGAAACCTATGCACCTGTAGCTAGACTTGAGGCCATTAGAATATTACTTGCATATGCATCTGCTTTGAATTTAACACTATTTCAAATGGATGTTAAATCCGCATTTTTAAATGGTTTTATAAAAGAGGAAGTTTATGTGGAACAACCCCGGGTTTTGATGACACAGAATTTCCTAATCATGTTTTCAAACTTCACAAGGCATTATATGGTTTAAAGCAAGCACCTAGAGCCTGGTATGAAAGGCTTAGTTCTTTTCTTTTAAACCATGGTTTCAGTAGAGGTCAAGTAGATAGTACTCTTTTCATAAAGTCAAAGGTCAAACACATTCTATTAGTCCAAATTTATGTAGATGATATTATCTTTGGGTCTACTGATGAATCCCTTTGCAAGTACTTTGAAAAGTTGATGCAGGGAGAATTTGAAATGAGCATGATGGGAGAACTTAATTACTTCCTTGGACTACAAATCAAACAAGGAAAGGAAGGAACTCACATCTGTCAAGCAAAGTACACAAAAGAACTCTTAAAGAAATTTGGATTCGAAAATACCAAGCCACTGTCAACACCAATGAGTACATCAACAAGAATGGACAGTGACAAAGATGGTAAGAAAGTAGATCAAAAGATCTACAGAGGTATGATAGGTTCACTCCTTTATTTAACAGCTAGTAGACCTGATATTTTATTTAGTGTATGCATGTGTGCTAGATATCAAGCAGATCCTAAAGAATCACATTTAATTTCTGTGAAAAGAATATTTAGATATTTAGCAAGATCTCATGACTTAGGTCTATGGTATCCAAAACATTGTGAAATTAACTTAGTAGGTTACTCTGATGCTGACTATGCTGGATGCAAATTAGATAGAAAAAGCACCAGTGGTGGTTGTCAATTTCTTGCAGGATGTTTAATATCTTGGTCTTCAAAGAAACAAAATTCAGTAGCACTATCTACTGCTGAAGCTGAGTACGTAGCTGCTGGAAATTGCTGTACACAACTCTTATGGATAAAGCAACAACTTGAAGATTTCGGATTAAACATCAAATCCATCCCACTGCTGTGTGACAACACCAGTGCCATTAATCTCACCAAGAATCCAGTTCAGCACTCAAGGACCAAACATATTGAGGTTAGATATCATTTTATTCGTGATCATGTTGCAAATGGAAATATTGAAATATCCTTTATTGATACAAATGGCCAATTAGCAGACATTTTCACAAAAGCCTTACCTGAAGAGAGATTCACATCTCTTAGAAGGGAATTAGGCATGTGCAATTTGTGATAAAAGTTTGCTTACAAATGGCACATTAAATTTCAGAATTAAGTAATTTTTCCCTCCATGGCGTTAAGCAAAAGAAATTCAAATTATCCTTTGTAACCGCTCTCTCATTGAAGTCGGTTTGAATAGTCAACACCTTTTGTCGTTTTCCACCGCCTTTTGGCGCCTCACTTTCCACATCGCATTAATTTATTCATAAAATCAATGACAGAACGATTCGTATCTCATCGTCTACCTTTTCCCCTTTTCATCCTGTCGCATGAGCCGATGCCCTAACAACTCATATCTCAACCCTCTGCAAATTTGAACCTTCCTCCTCCTTCCCGCAAAATTTCTTGAGGATTCCTTCTCTTCTCCTTCCGTTTCAACCCTCCAGAGACTTTCCCACCTGAATCCATGGCCGCACCAGTCATCGCCGGCAGTTTGGGTGGCTACAGCGCCGAGTTTCTCACTCCTGAGCAGCAGGAGAGGTTTACCTTTGTGAAGACGAAGCTCTGTGGCAATAAAGAAGTCGATGTTGCTAATCTGAGGAAAAATGGAATGAGCAGCGTGGTAGACTTGATCAATCAGATGCAGTGGACGGGAGTCACCACCTTTTCAGAGGTCAGTTATCCGGACCTGGTAAAAGCTTCTTCGTTTGTATGAGAACAGAGGAAGATGGGTCCCTAGTTTCTTCAGTGAAGGGAACCATGATTAGAATAGACCCTGAGTTGCTGAAGATGTTGTTTGATGTGAAGACTTCCGGATTTAGTGGGGTTCACACTGTGGACGCCCAAGTGAAAGGTTTGGGAATTGTAGGACCGGGCTTCAAGCTAAGGGATGGCAAGCTGGATATAAATCAACTAACTGCTTTCAACCGCCTCCTTCATTTTATTGTTTGTCAAATCTTAGTTCCCAGAAGTGCAACATTTTCATCTTGCACAAAGGCCGACTCAGACATGATGTACTGGGCCATTCAAAATAAGGAGATAAATATGGCCGCAGTGATGATGGAAAGAATGAAATTTGCCAGAGATCAGATTTGGGACACCAAGAGCAAGTTAAATGTGTCCCTGCCCTATGCCCACCTACTTACCAAGATCTTCAAACACTTCGGTGTTGATCTTTCTGGGGCAGTTGTAGAGAAAATGGGCCAAGCAATCAGGTCCAGGAACCTGAAGAAGAGTGGCTTCTCTGTGGAAAATGGTGTCTGGTTCAAGGCTTCAGTTGCTGAAGGCGAAGCCATCATTGACGACACCTCAGTTGTTCATCAGGAGATGGGATCAGCAGATATGATTCCAGAATTGCCAGTGGAGTCAGTTTCAGCTCCAGCAGTTGGAGCAGCAGAATCATCAGGCCCCTCTTTAGCAGAAGTTCAGTCTGAAATTGCAGTGGAAGAAGAAAGATATCAGCACCAGCTTCAGAATTTCCAGAAGAATTAGCTGTAAATTTTGCAGAAAGGAGAATTGAGGATATTCTCCCAGAGGACATTTTTCCAGTTGAGGACCCACTACCCTCAACTGTCGTTGCATCTATTCTTTCAGACATTATTGATTCGATTCCTTTCACCTCTAGTGCTCCAGAAACCAGTGGCAGAGTTGCAGAAGAGGCTGTGGCATCAGGCCACATTGATGAACCAATGGAAGATGTCCAAGTAGAGGTAGAGCACCCAGCTGCTCAGGGTGACTCTGTGATGGAAGATGCTCCCATTCAGGGGGAGCAAGTATCAAATAAGAAGATGCTCCTATTGAGGGGGAGCTATCAAAAGAAGGTTCAGCAGAAACAACTCCAGTTGTTGATGGTCAGGAGGAAAGGCATAGAGATTCTCAAAATTTGGATGACAGAGAAGGAGAGATTGCAAGCTCTTCGAGCTCAGATGATGATCAACCTCCTCCAGCAAAAGAAGGCAAGAAGAAAGGAAAAGAAGTTGCCTCTGAAGTTCCTCTCCTGGCTGATACACCTTTTGAGAGGCAGGTCAAGCAGAAAATTGTCATAAATTTGAAGCCAGTGATTGAAAGGCTGAATGTGCAAGGTGAGCTATTATGTACTCTCCAGTCAGATGTAAATTCTATATTTCTGAGCCAAGCTTTAGCCAACAAAGAATTGGGACAAATCAGAAATGCTATGAAATGGTTTAATAAAGAATGAGTAGCATGAAAGGCATGCTCTCGGATATTATCAAGGCAGTTGGAGTTCAAGCTCCTCCTCCTCCAGAAGCTTAGGAGCCTGGAGAAAATGTGTCTGGGACATCAGGGCCAGCACCAGCAGCAGCAGCAGCAGCACCAAAAGAGGTAGGGCCAACAGGGCCAGCTGATCAGGTTGAAGGGCCAACAGGGCCATCTGAGCAAGGGTCAGGGCCATCAGGGCCATTGGAGAGTGAGTCTGTGCAGATAGAGGCAGAAGAGTTCTTGGCACCCAAGCCCCCAGCTCCCTCTTCTCCCTCTCACACACCTATTCCTCCAACTCCACTCTCAGCTCCTACAGCACCTCCTGCTCCTCAAACATTCAAGAAGCCTCAATCTAGACCAATTTCTTCTCCTACACCATTTCAGTCCACCTCATCTCCTGCCTCCTCTACTTCCATTCCTTCTCCTTCTCCTATACATGAGGCCCCTCCAGCATCCTCAGCTGGAGCATCCTCCTCCTCCTCTGGTCCCTCCCTTGGACCAGTTGATGACCTCCCTACTACTTCCCACTCTTTTCTTCATCCTACTCCTCCACCCTCTTTCATCACTATCATACCTGAAAGAGCCCAACTTAACTCTCCCTTTATGGAACAAATAAAGGATGAGTTTGAGGAAGGGATCCTCAGGTCTGTGTTGAAGGTTGGGGAACATGTTCATAGGGCAGACCCTTCTAGTCCTGCCCCCAAGAAGAGGAAGCTTACTTCTACTTCCTCCCTTCCTCTGAACCCAAATACCCACCTTTGTGGTTTTCTCTCACAGTGGACAACAAACATCCCTCACTGTACAGAGAATATCTCTCAAAGGTTGTTTTTGCAACCATCATTAACCTTCCCTTTCTTGATCTCACAGATCATTTGAACACCATTCTACCCTACACTTCTCTTTCGAAATCCGAAAAATCCAAAATCTTCTCTCTTGCCCACTCCAAAACTGAAGAGCAGTGGGGCAAAGGTCACAAGGATCTCCTAAAGAAATTCATTCTTGCCAAATCTGCTAGATTCCCTCCAAGGGACCACTCCCTGACCTTATCAGAGTGGTTCAGGATATCATAGGGAACTTTGGGCACCCTATATTCAAAAGGAAATCAAAATGATCAGGCACCTCATGCTATTCAACAACTACAGATATATTCATAGACTTCCAGAGGTTCAGCTCAGTCAGTTCAAAAGGGCCATTTCAGCTCTGACTCCGGATATCTCTCAAACTTCAGATGTTCAGGTAGATTTTGCTACCCTCCAAGTACCTGAAGAGATAGTCCTTCCTCAAATTCACTTTCTAGTTATGGAGTCCTCTGTAGGATCCATCATCTTTGAACGTTTTGCCAGAGTAATGGGCAGAATTAAAGTACAGAAAGGCTGCCTGGTTGCTTTTCCTAGATTCCTGTTTAGGGAATATCACCAGGGGCATGTAAGTGCTGAAGTTCTAGCCCCTATTCTGTCTGAATGTGAAAGGCTGACATCTTCTGAATGGTCCAAGTTCTACCCCTGTCAGCTCAGCAACTATTTGAAATCAATGAAGTTCAGGCCAGAGAAGGCAAACCAGCCATTTCTCCAGCTACTTTCCTAGATATGAACTCCATTCATCTTGTTGATGACCCCTTCAAGGTCTGGGAGGAAAGATACAAAGTGTATGTGGCTATGCACAAAGCTCTCAGAGATAACCACAACCATTATCCTGTCACCATGGACCAATTCCTCACCTGTGCCAGCTTTGGGACTCGTCGATTTCTCAAGATGAACATGGACAAGAATGCATATGCTGATCTTCTCTATCAGCACCTAGATCTTCATCTCAAAAGGATGGCTTCCACCATGGGACCATCCTACTCTGTATCCTTTGGAGTCTTCAAAACTCTTTTTGAAGAGCAGGAAGCACAGGCATGGGAAACCATCTCCCATTTTGCCTCTCTTCTGTCTCCTGCCTTCTATTTACCAGTACCTCCACAAAGTTAATGAAATGACCTTCTTTGTATACTCCTGTTCTCTTTCTCTCTTCTTTCTTTGTCGAAGATTGTCTTTTTGCTCAATGACAAAAAGGGGGAGAAAATTAGCATGTCTGAAATACAATAATTTTTTTTAGAAAGAAAATTAGCATCTTCATAATGATTTCAGATATTTTTCATCCATGCTTATTGTTCAGTTTTGTCATCACCAAAAAGGGGGAGATTGATGACCAGTCTGTCCCCATGTAATTTTAATTAATTACATATATATATATATATTGATGATTAACAAAACCAAACAAAAGTTTATCAATTATATCTAATGAATATTTCATAAGTCTTAAGTACAGGAAAAATACCAAGGTCAAACAAGCCAATAAAGGTATGCATTACTTCTCTGAAGCTTTAATCTTTTCAACATGATATTTCTCTAAGTCCATATCGACTTCTATTGAAGGCCATAACGATTTCTTTATAAGCATATCGATTTCAATAGAATTATCATAACGATTTCCTTTCTGGCTGAAAAGTCATGTTGTTTCAAACAAATCGATGTCGTAACGATTCTATAAGTGATCGCAACGATTTCCTTATAAGACTGAAAAGTCATGTTGTTTCAAACAAGTCGATGTCACAACGACTCTATAAGTTACCGTAACGATTTCTTTAGAGCCCGTAACGACTTGCTCGTCACAACGACTCTATAAGTTACCGTAACGATTTCTTTAGAGCTCGTAACGACTTGCCTGTCGCAACGACTCTATAAGTTATCGCAACGATTTCTTTAGAGCCCGTAACGACTTGCTCGTCACAACGACTCTATAAGTTACCGTAACGATTTCTTTAGAAACTCGTAACGACTTGCCTGTCATAACGACTCTATAAGTTATCGCAACGATTTCTTTAGCAAGCGCAACGACTTGCTTGTTGTAACGATTTCATAAGTTACCGTAACGACTTCTTTAGAACTCGCAACGACTTGCTTATTGTAACGACTTGATAAGTATTCATAACGATTTCTTTAGAATTCACAACGACTTGCTTTGTATAATGATTTGTTAAGTATTTCACATCGATTTCTTCAGAAACACAACGATTTGCTTTGTGCAACGATTCATTAAGTGGTCATGATATATCTTCTGTCACATAATGATTTGCTATGACTCATAACGATTTCATAAGTCATATAGTCATCGATTTCATATCTTGATATCTTATTCATCTTAAAAGCGTTGACTAGTCAAAGTCCACGTAGACATCTCTCTGACGCTTTTGCATTTATGAGATCTGAACGTATCTCTGCATGCATGCAGACCATATCGTGCCTACTCTGATTACGTCCTTTAGACTTAAGCTATTTTGCATTACTATTTTCATGTCTATTGCTACTGACGTTGACTGACATCAGAGACAGCTTAGCTGTCTGCTATTTGAGATTGACATTTGTGCAGACCTCTGAACTAGCTTCATGGTACAACGTTAAACAAAATAGAAGCCAACGGATATTTCTGAAGATCTCATCTCTTTGCGTGCTCAAGTGATCAAAAGACTGTTGACTGGAAGCTTCCAAGACTCCAGATGTCATTCAGTCTAACGACTACTCAAAAGAGAGACAACGGACACTTCAACGTCTACATTTCAAATTGAAGATATAAATTCAAGTCAGAAGAACAAAAGAAAGACAGAGATCGCGTATTCAAGCATTCAAATTCTTCTGAAGAAAGTCTAGAGCCAAAAACTTCATTCCACTTAGCTTTTGCTCTTTTGCTCTCCACTAGTTTGTGAAAATCTTGAGAGAGCCCGTGTAGTTCTGAGAGTGTGCCTTGTTTAAATCTCTTTGTTCTCAGTTCTAGTTGCTTCAGATCCTTGCTTGTCAAAAGCTTGATCTAGGGGCTTGAATTTCATTCACTCTCTTTGTGTTGTTCCCTTCGGGTGTGAAGGAAGACCTGGTGGTATCCAGGGTGTTATTCCCTTCGGTTGTGAAGGAAGACCTGGTGGTATCCAGGGTGTTGTTCCCTTCGGTTGTGAAGGAAGACCTGGTGTGGTATCCAGGTGTTGTTCCCTTCGGTTGTGAAGGAAGACCTGGTGTGGTATCCAGGGTGTTGTTCCCTTCGGGTGTGAAGGAAGACCAGCTGAGCTGGGTGTTGTAGCGTCCTTAGGGGGACTGTACCCTAGTTAGTGAAATCCTGAGTTGTTGCTCAGGGACTGGACGTAGGACTCCTAAGGAAAGGAGGTCCGAACCAGGATAATCCTTGTGTTGTGTGATTGTCTTCTTTGTGTGTTTGATATTTAAACTAACAGTCACTAACCTACTTCGAAGAACGTTTGTGTGAATGTTTTTAGTTACAGGTATCTTCTAGATTAATTTTTAAAGACCCATTCACCCCCCCCCCCCTCTGGGCTCGTCAACTGGGCAACACAATGGGTTGGACCCGACTTAATTGAAGCGACTGTCAGAAAGGTTCAAATTGTCAGGGAACATATAAAGATAGCACAATCTAGGCAGAAGAGTTATGCAGACAAGAGAAGAAGAGAACTATAATTTCAGGTTGGCGAACATGTTTTCTTGAAGGTGTCACCTTCAAGGGGAATTCAAAGATTTGGGATCAAAGGAAAGCTGAGTCCCAGATTCATCGGACCATTTGAAATTCTGGAAAGGATTGGTCAGGTGGCGTATAGACTGGCACTACCTCCACAACTGGCCAATGTACATAATGTGTTCCACATATCCATGCTGAGGAAGTACTTATTCAATGCCGACCATGTAATCAACCTTGAGGACTTGGAGATTCGGGAGGACCTGATTGGTCAGGTGGCGTATAGACTGGCACTACCTCCACAGCTGGTGAATGTACATAATGTGTTCCACATATCCATGCTGAGGAAGTACTTATTCAATGCCGACCATGTAATCAACCTTGAGGACTTGGAGGTTCAGGAGGACCTGACTTATGAAGAGGAGCCGATCAAACTGTTGGATCGGAAGATTCAACGACTCAGGAATTGTACCATATCTATGGTGAAGGTCCAATGGAGTCGAGACGGAGCTACTAATGCTACCTGGGAAACAGAGGAAAGAATGAAGAAAAACCACCCAGAACTATTCTCAGGTACGAACTACACCATTATGTGTAAATTTGGGGACTAAATTTCTTAAATGGGGGAGGATGTAACACCCTGGAAATTTAGTGATTTAAAATTTTAGAAATAAAGGAGAATAAATAAATTCTGTAATTTTCAGAATGATAAAACTTACATACCATTATCGTACGAGAGAAAACACATCGAAAAATTCCGTAAAAATTATAGTTCAACCCCAAATATCGTCCCTAAGTGTTCCACGAAGAAATTCGTGCAACAAAAAAAAAACTTATTGGCCAAGTGTACGTCACACGTGACAAATTACCCGAATTTAAAAACTAAGTCGAAAAATTGTTAACGCGGAAAAATAACTCGACCATAGATTAAGTAAACATGTTGAAGAGGCTTCCAACATCATGTATTAATAACCCATTAACAATATTGGGCCAATAGAGCACATTTGGCCAAAGGATAAAAATAGGGACAAGAAAATATCCAGAAATTTGTGTATGTAATTATGCAGTGATTAGGGAGGGCAAATTAGGGTTAAAATTAGTGGTAATGGCCATGCATTACAACCCAAATCGTGGCCAACCCTGTAGGACACCTTCCCATGGTGTAGCTACCTCCTTTGGGTGGGAAAATCCCAGATTTTGGAAGGTAGAAAGTTGAATTCGCAGCCCCTTTCCTAGTCCCATTTGGACATGTAAATACACCCTAAATCTATAAGAACTCGTCACTAAACTCCTGGGGAAGGTTTGGCAACGAGTTGGGGTCGTTTGGAGGCGGGCTAGAGCTTCAGAGGAGGCGGAGAAAGGCTGGGAACCGGAGCTTCATCCCCCTTCATCCTCTGCTATGTCCAGAACATCGACTGGTCTTAGATCTTCATAAAAGTAGGTGTTCTCGGGCCAAGATTAAAGACAACCTATACCATCTTGTAGAGCTTTGAGTCTATGTTCATCTGCACTTGATTTGCCCAATTTTCATGGAGTATTAGTCGTTTTCCCTAAGTCGTGCATAGTTAGGGTATTTTCCGTTCTTCTTATTATGCACATGATTTAATACCGAATTAGACTAAACTCCCTTCATGAAAGTTATTCTACTTGTAGTCCTGATCATCTTTCATGTTTAATATTTTGTCTAGATGTCACTAGTTAGAGAATTACAAGCATGGCAAGTAAATCACTGGATGAGATGTGTTTTCGGGTTACACATGACCTTTATGTTCTTCATATATTTCTGGAGATTCAAGACTGAATTAGATCAAACCCCCAACATCAAAGTTCTTATACTAGTTGTTCTCGTCATGTTTTGTGTTGAATGTTTTATCTAAATGTCATTGGTTAGAGAGTTATAAGTGTGGTAAGAGGGTTTCTGCATGAAGCTACGTCTGCAGGTTTCACTTGACTTCCATGTTTGAGTTTGACCTGATCCTATCAAACCCTCATTATTTTTCTAATTCCGATTTACTGGAAGCACCTTGGCATGTGTAGATTAGTTTAAAACTAGTTTCGCTATTTTCCATGCACTGTACAATTTGTTCTCTATTTTGAAGCACCATGTGTCAATATAAGGCAGTTCTAAACCGCAATCCAAGACAGATCAGAACTCTGCCAGACTCAGGCGCAGACCCTGTGAACGCGATGGCCCGATAGGCCGCGTTCACAAGGTCCGTCGCGACAGAGCGTTCTGTCGCGATCTGATCGCGATAGTCCTATCGTCGCGATCTTCTGACCAGACAGTCGCGACCCTCATTGGGGTCCGTCGCGACCTGACCTCGGGTCTGATAGCCCTGTCGCCTTTGTCATATGTACCCGTCGCGATTTGCCTGCCTGATCTGACAAGCCTGTTGCGATCCTTACAGGGCACTGTCACGTTCTGATCTGACCCATCGCTACCTTTACAAGTGACCATCGCGATCTCAGGATTTTTACATAAAACCACGTGTTTTCTTGCAAATCTTAACGTATATACCCGAGGTCTGTTTAACATGATATTCAGTGTGTGAATTGCATGTCTTGGATCTGATCATTATATGATGTCTACTAGCATGTGCATGATGTTATATAGTATGCATGGACCTAAAAGCAATCAACCCATTGAAAAATGGTAATGATATGAATATGATCCAAATGTGTAATTATGATTGACCTTATGTTCATTGGATTATCTTGTGATCTTACTTATTGTCAATTGATACGATAAGAATATGATATGAATGTGGGGATGAATACATATTAGTATGACCTGTTAGTGGAGTTTATATCATGATTTGCATATGAGTTTCAATAGTTATATGCTTTCCGATGTTCCATTAATTATTTGTCAATTGCATACATGGTAGGAATGATCTGTGACTCGTCACTTACACATTTGCACGATTAGGCACACCCCTCTTGGGGAATTGAGAGCTCTCTGCCGGTCATTCCGAATCGGCAAGACTAACGATATTTTCCTTAAGACCTCCGTAAGTCTCCGCTCTCTATGGATTCCCACATAGAGGCCGAGCTAGTTGTACCATGAAGTACCCTGGAGATAGAGAGCACATGTTCCGCGTGCGATCCGTCATTAGTCATCCTCATGTCAAGACATTAACGAATTATGAAACATAAGAGACGTCGTTATACTGTCCGTTTGTTCTCTTGAGTTCTTGTCATACCTTGACTCTATGAATGATCATGTCTTTCTTACTATGAGCTTGTCATTGAAACTCCGTGGCCATAATATGAATATGTTTGTTTGGCACAATATGGGACTTCGGTCCATTTAACCAATGCCTATGCAATAGGGGCCATGTCTGGTCCTGGGGCAGAGCGCCCCAACGTACTTATTAACCGCGGGAGTATGGACTTGTGCTGCTTGGCATGGCACTGATATGATATGCAAGATTTGTGAGAATGTGCCTTTGTTTAATATGATAAGTTTGATTTGATATGATGTGATAAGATTTGATAAGATACGTCTGACCATGTGAATACATGATATCTGTACGAATATGGCCAATCTCTTTTGATATGATTCTACTCTTAAAATATCTGTCCATTGCATATGCAATGCGATATTTGATTTGATATGTCATTCGTTCTATTCCTCTATTCAACTTGTTAGAAAAGTATGCATTGTCATCATATTCATGTGCATATCTGCCTACTTAAAATGTTATTCATGTATATTAGTGCTCGCATAATATTGAGATGTAAATCCTACTGAGCTAGTTCGCTTATCCTATCATCCTGCCCTTTTCAGGTAGTGATGAGGAACCAGAGGAGTCGGATGGGGCAGGGCAAGAGTGATGAGCACCCGATGTTGAGAAGATGAAGTATTAGGAATAGGTATTTGAATAGTATTAGCGACGCATTTTCATTTGAATAATGAACCCTTTTGGTTGGTTCTTCTTATGTAAGGTTGTAACTAGTTGAATGGAATGAAATAAAGTATACTTTTGGTGATCATATCATAGCCTCAAATGTGTTATCATATTCAATTGTAACTCTACGCTATTCAACTGTGATACGCCTATTTGTGTCGTTCACGTCTCTCGGTATTTATTCCACTGCTAAATATCGGGGCGTGACATACATAATGTTACTGTAATATCAACTTCCAATTTAAGTAGATGATCATGTTGAAGAACTTTAGAATAGACATCTCTAAAAAATATATACTTAACTCTGTAATTGGGTCTATCACATCTTGATTGACAATATCACGAATTGCCAAAGGTAATAATACTTGCATGTATACATGGCAATCATGACTCTTCAACCCTGTCAGTTTTCGATTGGTAACATCTACACATTTCATTAAATTGGAGGAATATCCATTTGGAACTTTTATATTACGCAAAAGGTTGCACACAGTCATTGTCTGTAATCTATTCAATGTATATGTTGCCACTGGCAACCTGGTCCTGTTAAGATTGTCTATCTATGGAATATGAAATTCTGGTCTTATTCCCTACATTTCCATATCTAAGCATGTATTCAGACTATCTTTGCTCTTTTCCCCACCAAGAAGGTTCAAAGTTCCCAACAATTGTCACATACATTTTTCTCAATGTGCATTACATCCAGGTTGTGTCGAATGAGTAGATTTGACCAATATGGCAGCTCTTAAAAAAAAAACTTTTTTCTTCCATCCTTTCAAATTCTTGATATCCTTTTAAAATTATTTCCAAATCTAATATGAGGAAGTTGAAGTTGTTGATTCCACACTTAATCACCAGTTAACACTTCTAGATGCATACAACGTTCCACCACGCCATCAAATTTGTGTTGATACTCACACTTTCTCCATCTATGATTGATTGGCAAAAAAACGTCGGCATCCCAGATAATAGAATTTTTGACAATTGTGCAACCATCTTGAATTTGTATTATAATGACAGAATGGACATGCACGTTTTCCTTTGGTACTCCATCCAAATAAATTGGCATATGTAGGAAAATCATTGATCATCCAAAGGAGGGAAGTTCTCATCAAAAAATTATATTTCTTTGAAGCATCATAAGTTTCAACACCGTTGCCTACAAATCTTTAAGTTCTTCTATCAACGACTATAAGTGGACATCGATGTCATTTTTAGGACTTTTAGGACCTAGAATAAGTAATGACATCATCATAAATATCTACTTCATACACATCCATGGTGGCAGATTATAAACAACTATCATCACAAGCCATACACTATATCTGCTGCTCATGATTCCAAATGGAATGAAGCCATCTATTCCTAAGCCGAATCTCAGGTCGCATACCTCTATAGAAAAATCTAGATATTGATTATCAAAATGTCTCCATGCCTCAAAGTCAACAAAAAGTCACATCTCTCCATTTTTCGAGAGACTTCGGCCATCTTTGTGTCATGTCATCCACTTGGCTATTTTAGAAGACATGAACATTCTTTGCAATCTATCTTTCACTAGAAATAACGCAATATTTTGTATGGCACCTGTTTGCGAGGTCTCTTCTTTAGGCTGCCTTCTTGCGTACTTTCTTTGTACCTAGGTGCATTACATGTTGGAGATCGATCCTTATGTTCATGTTCATTTCAAAACAAGATACAGTCATTCTGACAAGCATCTTTTCTTGGCCTAACCTCAAATCTTTAATAGTCTTCTTCACTTCATACCATGTTTGAGGTAAATTAGTTCCTTCTGGTAATACTTCTCTAAGTGACTCGAAAAACATACCCTACAAGCAGTTGTCACTTGGTTCATTGTCTTAATATGCAATAGTTTTAACAGAAATGCCAATTTCAAAAAAAATCCACAACTAGGATATAAAGGTGTTTTAGCATCTTCAAATAATTGATAAAAGACTCTTGCTTTCGAATTTGGTTCATGTTCCACTTCCGTCCTCTCTCTTTCAGCCTCTTGTAAGTCACATAATATTTCAACTGTCGTATCAATTTGATCTTCTACTTGTGGTTCATTAGCAGAAGAGATAACTTGTTGAACATCAACTAATGGTGCCTCTCCATGACTTACCCAATTGACATGATGTGTCCAAAATCCATCTACTTTAAGATGAATGTCAACATCCATCCGGGACAACATCAATCCATTAATATAGTTACGGCATGGACATTATATCAACTCATGGTTTCATCCATGTCTGAAAGATTATCGTTGTTCATCAAAAAGAAAATTCTAAAAAATCATCGACTCCTTTATCATATCTAGGATCCAAACAATCCCTAAGTTGTATCTAACTCTTATCAAGTGTTCTCATTTTGGAATAATCTAAAATTGAAGAAAAAATAAATTATCATCAGACAACAAATGAATAACATGACGTGCGTAAATAATGTCATATATTCCAATGAATATGAAAGAATGGACAATTCAAAAAAAAATCGACAGCACCTCCACTATACCGGGAGCATTTCCACATATACATTCCACACACATACATGTCTTCATACATTCCTGCAAAAAAAGTAGGGTGCCTACATGAATTCGTGCACATCCATGGATATTTGATTCATTTGTCATTCTTTATTATATGTGTTTAGGGATTGTCTTAAAATTTCGGAAGCATCTCCCCACACTTCTCCAATGTACCAATAATATTTACTAATTTTAACTATGCTCATAAAGTCACTCATATTAAATACAAGTGATAAGAAGAGCGGTTAAAATTAACTGGTATATTGGAGAAGAGTGAAGAGACGCAACTGAAATTTTAAGACAATCCTAAAACACATCTAATAAAGAACAACAGATGAATCAAATATTCATAGACTGTCCAACTTGGACAATTCAAGATTTTATGTTAGATATATGCCATTACTATTAAAAGGCAGTAAAAACATATATCCTAACACAAGTGTAGAATGGGCAAAATTAAAAAAAAAAAAAAGGTCCACTCATCTCACTCATTGACATCCATGCTTTCTCCTTCTTCTCATTGATACATCTTGCAAAGCAGTTAGTTGTAAAAAAAGATGAGTCATCACCCAGACTCGCTAGATTAAATAAACATGAGCTACCATCCAACTTCGCTGATTCCAGAAATATAAATAGAGGGGATGAAAAGATTACTTAAGGAGAAAGGAAGACCGAAAACCCGATCAAATTGTGCAAATGAATATCTACATTAAACAAGATAACTTGCATAAGTAATTAAGTACTTGTAAAATGAATACCTAAATTAAACAAGATTAACCTTATTAATCGGATAAATTGTGAAATCCAATTAATATGGAGTTTATATGGTTAGGCATAGTTTAATATGGCAGTTGGCACTTGACATGCAAATATTTTTAATTCTAGGGGCTGTTCCTCGTACATTTACATCCGGACGCTTCAGATCATGATGATGTGGTACAAGAGGAGTCAGATCTAATAGAGGACACACTTCCAGTGGTACAGCCCTCCTTATCTGCTCAAAGTGTTCAGTATCTGAATCACCAGGTACATTCACGTTATAGTCTTAGACAGTTGAACAGTCCTTTAGAGACCGTTGGAAGTAGTTAAACTGGTTGGAGATTAGTTGAACCAGTTAGATGGTTTAAGAGTTAGTTGATGGTTCTTTAGTTGCTAGTTAATAAAGTTGTTGTAATGGGTGACTCGCCGAGTTGATGTGGCATAGCCCCTGGATGTACACAGCATATAAATAGAAGAAATTAGCCAGACCAGGAGAGGTCATTGGCATTTGGCTCCAGCTTCTCTGTTCTTTGCTCCGGAAATCCCCAATACTTCTTCTTGCGCATACCCATCCCCATTCTTCTGTAGAATAGGCTATTCTTCTTCCAGAAATCTTTAGTTCTTCTGTAGAGTAGGTTGAGCAACACGGAACGCGAAAACTGGAGTAGGCCTCCCGGCCCTGCTTGGAGGCTTTGGATCGGGTTCCCCGGAAGTGCCGTCCAGGTTGGGGCCCGGCCGCGGGAGAGGGGGGGGGGGGCCTCCCTCTCACTCTGTGTGTGAGGGGGGTTAGGGGCCACGGTTGGGGGGGTGGGGGTCCGGCCGTCGGAGGGGAGGGGGTCCCCACCCCCCCTCTTATGTGTGTGTGCCAGGGAGGGAGAGAGAGAGAGAGAGAGAGAGGGGGCGGGATGGGCGATGGGGGGCTGGCCGCCGCCGAAAGGGAGGGGTGGGGGAGGTTTGGGGCGGAGGAGAGAGAGAGAGAAATTTATGGAGGGTCGTCGGCCGTCGATGGAGGGGCCCTCCGTTGGAAGGGAGAAGTGTGGAGAGGGGGGGGGGGGGGAGGGGGTTTTGTGGTGGAGTGGGCGAAAATATGGTGTCTTATAGTATATGGCGCCAATTGTAAGTCGATGTCATATGTATTTAATTTTATTTAATAATAATAATTATTAATATTAATTTTTGTATTTGATTCAAATATATTTACTTATATTATACAAATACATTCATATTTTTGTAATTAGTAATTTTACTGTGTCTATTAATGCTAATATTTATATAATAATATTCATATAGTTTTATTATGTCTATGTCATTAAACATGCATGTTTAATTATATTATGAAATAATATTCATATAATTTTATTATACATTAATTAGACCATGTCTATTACGTTAACAATATTTATATTTCATTCAAATATATTTAATCATATTATAAATAATATTCACATAATTAAATTATATATTTGATTATGTCTATTAATGTTAATATTTATGTTTCATTAACATATATTAATTAGGAAAACTAATTATCAGTCCATGTTAAAAAAGCATCTTACTTACAGGTTATTGTCAAAAAAAACAACCCGTCAGGTACTCCCTCTTTTTGGGGGGCTCTACCAATAGATCTCTATCAGACACTTTTAATCTTTTTATTGGCAGCCTTTTATTTTATTTTATACTTTACCCTTCTATATAATTAATATATTTCTTAGCATCAGACAAAATAGGCCACTCCATTCATACTATAACTTATTTATTCGTTTATTTTAACTGATTTCTCTATATATTTTAACAAAATTCTTCGTATACTTTAACTTTTTCTACTTTAACTTATTTTTTAACTGACTGTCTTGTGTATTTTTTTTTACAACTATAACTACTACTTTAACGTAGTGTAACTACTATTTTAACAGACAACGGCTACTTATTTAACTAATTTTCTCTCTACTTTAACTAGTTTTATCTTCTATTTTGACTAATCTTCTCACCTATTTAACAAACTATAATTACTACTTTAATAGACAATAGTTACGCCTTTAACAAATGAATTGAGTTAAAGTAGAAGAAGAAAATGATTAAAATAAATAAATAAATTAGTTAAAGTATGAATCTAGTGGCCCTCATGAAAGCAAAAAACACACACACACATACACACAACAGCTAGGTGAAGAATTATAAGTTAAAGTATAAAAAGAACTTAGTTAAAGTAGAAGAAGAAAAAAGTTTTATTAAATAAAAAAATCAGTTAAAATATGAACATCATGGGTCTAATGAAAGTAAAAAAAAAACTCACATACAACAGCGAGTTAAAAATAAGTTAAAGTATAAGAAGAACTTAGTTAAAGTAGAACAAAAAAGTGGTTAAAGTAAATGAAAAAGTCAGTTAAAGTATGAATGCACTGGGCCTCATGAAAGATTAAAAAAAAATACATACAATAACCATATTTAAAGAATAAGTTAAAGTATAAGAAGAACGTATTTAGTTAAAGTACAAGAAGAAAGTTGTTAAAGTAAATCAAGAAATCAATTAATCAGTTAAAGTAAATGAAGAAGAACTTAGTTTAAACTCCATCATCATCACTCTTCTACCATAGGTTACAACAACTGTGGATCTAAATTCTTACTATTACATTTAAAGTCTGATTAAGATATGATCGTTAGATTCAATCACAGACTACATCTCACCAAGATCCAATTATTATTATAATTAAATTAGAATTGGATCAGTTGAGTTTGCTTCCAATCTATTAATTAGAATTACTCTATTTTCAAATTCTAACCGTTGAATTTAAATTTGATAAATATTAATTTGACAGTTAGATTAATCACTCCTACGCAATCGATATCTACTCAACATCGATCTGATCACCATTCAATAGCAAATAAGTGAATACCTAATAAATATTTACTTCAAACATTTCTCTATAATATTTTTATTTTAATATATATATATATTGAACTAAATATTTATATATTAATTCATTGAACTGCAAATATATAAATATATATAAAACACATGTATATTGTTCACTGAGTTTGAATATATTTATATTTATAAATTCATATTTATTATATATTTTTATTTGAGATTTCATGTATATCTACCGCAAATACACTTATATACATATTACAAATATTAAAAACATATGTATATATCATCACTGAACTAGAAAAATTTATTCTTAAAAAATTAGATAAATTAATTAAAAGTCTCTGACTATAACAGGGAGATCCTTACTGTAACAGAACTTAACGTATACTGTAACAGGTAATAACACTAATTGTAATGAGTTACAGTTCTATTAGGGACTAACAAATAAGTCAAAAATTTGATAAAGACTCCTAATTAATTTATCCTAAAAATTTATATATTCTATATATTTTTTATTTAAAAAAATAATGAACAAAATTAAATATTTACATTTGTCAACATGTAACTGTGGCTGTTGATTAATAGTGTCAGCGGCTAAAGGTAGTCGCTCCCCAAATTTGAGTATATGTCAGCAGTTACTTTTAACTACGGACATAAGATGCCATATGTCCACAACTTTAGCAGCTGCTAAAATATATGTCAGTGGCCCATGACGAACTGCAGCCTTAAGTTCGATTTGTCGGTGGTTTCTTTTTAACCGTTGATATATGCGACACTTTTGTCAGCAAGTGGGTTAAATCGCGGACAAAACTTCCTTACGGCAACGATATGCAAAGTCGCTACATGTTCGATTTGTCCTTGGCTTTGGCATATAGAGAATTGTTACCAGTCAAAGCTAACAATAAAAGCCATATGCATTGCTTGTCAAACAACTCCTTCGGCTTACTTATCAAAAAAAAAAAAAAATCTTTAGCTATAGGGTCATGTCAAATCTTTTTTCTCTCTTCTCTAGTTATAAATAAATTACTTGACAAATAATCAACATGAAGTTTAGACTAACAACAAGTATTTCTCTTACGTATAACAAAAGAACATGCAGGAACGTCCAAAAGCTAAGGCGAATGGTTAGTCTGTTCTCACTCCCTCACTAACTATATATATTAAGATGTACCATCACTTTTCATTGAACTCCAAATGCATAATAGAGAATGTTCCATGCACGAAACAGAAAATAGTGGTTTTCTTATTCATCGACAAATTGTCTGGTTTGGCAACCAAACATCCCATAATTAAACTAACAACCAATTAGCTTAAGATAACAGTACTGGGCAGCCGCCCAGGTCAGCTAGCTGGATGGATGGCTTAGACAAAGGTTAAGGTTAGGCGCCGCCATCCCCCCCCCCCCCATGGGCATTTGAATGTTGAACTCTTTGAGATGTCTCAAATATGATCAATACATATACCCACGTCGAGATCAGAGCAAACAGTTCAAACTTTCCAGTTTCCATAAAGTGCCCTAGCCCACCTATGTAGCTTGCAAGCAAGGGTCTTTGAATTAATTGGGGGATAGGTTCGTACATTTTGGCCTATATTAATTAGCTACAAATTAAAGGAACTTAAAGTCAGATGCCCATGCAATTGCTATCTAATTAGGCATCGCCGTTGGAAAAACTTTCAAGAGTTGGATTCTTGGACTAAACGTGGAATAACGAAGTAGGGGAAAAGACAAATGGAATTTATAGGTGTTTGATTATATTTTTTTAATAGTTTTTTCTCTTAAATTAAAAAAAAAAAAGCGTTTGGTAAGTAATTTTTTTTTAAAAAAAAAATTCAATCCTATACAAATCTCTCTCAAAATAAAAACAACTACCAACCAGTTTTTAAAAAAAATTTACACACACCTCTCTCCCAACCCCCCCTGCGCCCTCCCCCCCATTCCCTGTGAACCCACCCACCCCCACCCTGTGAACCTCCCCCCCCCCCCTGTGAAACCCCACCTCCACCCCCCCCCCACCCGAAGCCCCCCTGCCCTGTGAAACCACCCCCCCCTCCCCCCGCCCTGCGAACCCCCCTCCCCCCACACCCCTCTACCCTCACCCCCCCCTCCCGTCGGTCGGAAGCCCCCCCCTACCCGGCCCCCTTCGCCATCACCCCCCCCCCTCCCCCTACCCGCCAGAAGCCCCCCCCCCCACCTGGCCCCCTGTGCCCTCACCCCCCCCTCCCCCCGCCCTGCAAGCCCCCCCCCATCCCGCCGGCCGAAGCCCCCCCACCCCCCTGTGCCATCACCCCCCCCCCCCCCCCCCCCCGTGCGAACCACCCCCCCTCCCCCTGCCCTGCGAACCACCCCCCCCCCCCCTCCCGCTGGCCGGAAGCCCCCCACCCCCCTCCGCCCTCACCCCCGCCCCCTACGAACCTTCCCCCCTGCAGGACAGATAACGTTAATTATTATAATCCTAAATTTAAAATCAAAATTTGATACAGCATAAATTTTTAGGTAAAAAAAAAATTTTAAAAAAAGGTGTTTCCAAACACCCTATTTCTCATCTGATTTCAAGATGCTATATAAAGTTGTAGTAAGTTTCCTAAACAGCATTGTTAATTAGAGAAACCCAAACATGTGTATTTCAAGCATAACTCGTCATGTGATGAAACCTTGAGCGGTCCAACTAGGTTGGCATGTCATAAAAGGGCTAGTAACCGATTGATAGGTTTGGTCAAGGAACAATTTTTTGAGTTTTCACTTGATGTGTCCATTTTTTTTTAAATGTAGCCGAACCAAAAGGAGAAGGTAGAGGCATTCTCACTGTGTGAGAGGGCCACTACCATCACCAAGCGGCTAAGAGTATGTATATAATATATTGATGAAGGAAAAAGGGGAGTACAAAGCGGACTAGGGCCTGATAGAAGGGTACCCTACCTTATCAAGGCAGTAGGGGGCTTTAACAACAGTGGGGAGATCATCCTAAGAGTCCCACGTGACCAGACGAGCACTGGAGTATCCATAACCAGCAAGACAGTCTGCCACCTTGTTTGCTTCACAGGGTACATATATGATTTCAGCCTTTAGCTTCTAGGCTTTGACAGCCACATCTTGCAAAATGCAAACAAGTTCCCATGGGCAAGGGAGCTGCCTAGTAACAATCTGTAGAAGGTTAAAATCGGTCTCCACCATCACCTCTTGGACACCCTTGCTGTAGCAAATGGAGAGACCATCCCTGAGTGCAAGAGTTTCTGCAGCAAGACTGGAGTTAAGTCTATGATAGGCCTTAGCAAAGGCGCAGGACATGTTGCCCTTATGATCACGTAGGATGCCCCTTCCTCCAGCGTCACCGGATGTCATCTTGAAGGCTCCATCAACATTTAGTTTTAATCTTCGTGGCAGTGGAGTAAACCATCTAACTATAATGAGGATATCAACTTTAAGGTTCTCATTCCCAATTCTAACCTAGCGAAGTGCAGATAAGCAGGGCAGCAGCAGCTTCTAAAGTTTAAAGGATGAGTTGATGGCACGGATTGAAAGTATGCTTCTATTGGTGATATGCTTGGCAGACATATCTTGCCCTTGAAGTCTAGCCATGTTCCTGTTGCACCAAATATTCCATACAACCGCCAAGAAAGTGCAGTATGTTAGGCACCCAGCAGTGGTGGTTAATTCCAAGTGTGTTAAAAAGAAAGTCACACCATTGGCCACAGTGATAACATCCATGTTGTTGAACTATAAAAGAGAGGACAGATTTGTCCACACTTGGTTGGCAATATCACTTCTGAAAAACAGATGTAACACACTTTTCTCTTGAGGATTTGGACAATAGAAACATCTAGAACAGAGGGAAAACCCTGTGGCTTTAACTATTCCATCCACCAGGACAGAATTTAGTATCATCCTCCAAGTTAGAATTGACCACTTGAGGGGAATACATGGAGACCATAGGACAGTCCACTTCTGGGACGTTTTTGGTTGAAGAAGCCGATGGACAGATTTTGTAGAGAACTGACCATTAGGAATTGGGCACCAGATCCATGTGTCATTGGTGTCATTGGTGGTTTGGAATTGAGACAAAAGATGTCTGGGACAGTACATAAGAGCAGTCTGCAAATGAATGCTCCTCAGGTCACTGAAGGCCTACTAGATGGTGCATACTTTGTTGGGCATGTTATGCCACACATCTTCAGAGATATGGCCCTTTAGTGGTGTTTTCCCCGTCCATGTATCAAACCAGAAATATGCTTCGAAGTGTTTTGTTGGGTTTATGACTCAGGCTAGTCGTGAATAAAAGGTACTCATCTTCTTTGGACTTCCATAGCTCTAAGTTCCAAATACTTTCCAGGAGACAACATGAGCTACCCGACATACCCTTTTCTTATTCTTCTTCTTCTTCGACTTCTCTTAAAAGAAAACATTGTCAAATGGTTGAAAGCTAGAAAAACACGGGAGGATCAGACCAGAGATTGAAATCAGCCATTCAGTGTATCAGTTAAAGAGTTTCACAATTTGTGGGATTTGTCCGCATCTCAAGTATGATGATCAATCCATCTCCATATAGTTTATTATTTATTTATTATATGTATTTTTGGTGATTAACAAAACCCTGAAAATTATTAACTAAACATCATTTTATAAAGTTTATCAACAGGCATCAAATCAAACAAACTCAGTAAGTTATCTTCACTCACTGCTATTTGAAGTTCATTGCATATGTTTTGTCTAAGTATACATCGACTTCCATGTAATAGCTCACAACGATTACGGTTTAACTTAAACAATGACTTCTCACTTAAACAACAATTTCATAGTTAGACTATCGATTTCATTGCTACATCGATTGCGTTTCACTTAAACATCGATTTGGTTGCTACATCGATTTCGTTTCACTTAAACATCGATTTGGTTGCTACATCAATTTCGTTTCACTTAAACATCGATTTGGTTGCTATATCGATTTCATTTCATTTAAACATCGATTTGATTGCTACATCGACTTCGTTTCTACATCAATTTCGGCAGAACATTGACTTCATGTGAAACAACAATTTAGTCTCTACAACGACTTCACTTAAACAACGATTTCAGTAGAACATCGACTTCATGTGAAACAACGACTTCATGTCTACAATGATTTCACTTAAACATCGATTTCAGTAGAACATCGACTTCATATGAAACAACGACTTCATTTCTACATCGATTTCGGCAAAACATTGACTTCCTGTGAAACAACAACTTAGTCTCTACAACGACTTCACTTAAACAATGATTTCAGTAGAACATCGACTTCATGTGAAACAACGATTTCGTCTCTACGACGACTTCACTTAAAAACAACGATTTCAATAGAACAACGACTTCATGTGAAACAATGACTTTACCTGAACAACGACTTCGTTTCAAACAACGATTTTATCTGCACATCGATTTCAGTACAACAACAACTTCAAGTAAATAACAACTTTGTACAGAACATTGATTTCATTACATTCACACATGGATTATGTTCACATCGACTTGGTTTCAACATAGATTACATTCTCACATGATTTATGATTGTATCATCGATTTCATATCAACATCAACTCTCTCTGTACACAGACTGTCTCCATACATCGACTCTCTATTAACGATTATGTTTTAGACAGCTGTTGAACATTCTTATTTAAATTCCTTTTAAGATACATTCCACACAATATTCAAATATATTTCAAATCTCTGTGGATTTCAAGTCTTCTCACGAAAGCATGTTGTATCATGTGCTCTCTAACATTTATTGTGATGGTACAAATCTCTGCACGATATATCTTTACTTATCTCACTTATGTCACATAAAGTCACGCTTTATATGATGACATAATGGCATTTCCCTTTTAGTGTATTTTCATATAGCACAACTACTAATGTTGACTGATAGTTTAGACAAAGATAAGTTGTCTATGTGTCAACATTTATTGTGTGCAGGATTTTCGATAGAAACGCACGTTGCAAAGATGGACCTGTCAACCTAACAGAAGCTAGAAGATTCAGACAATCTTCCTTTGTGTGTGAATGTCTTCCCCAACATTAATGGCTGCAGGTTTTCTTGCTCCACACTTCAGACCATTCACTCCAACATGCATGAATATGTGAGACAACGGATACTTTAACGGTTAAATTGTTTCAAAGAAGATAAATAGAAGACTGGTGACTCCTTGAAGCATATGTCTTCTAGAACAACCTTTGAAAAGCTTGAGGATCTTAGTCACCTGCAAGAATAGTAGAGCTCGATCATCCTTTCAAATCTTATGTAGCTCTTAGCTCTCCACAGCAAATTGCTTAACCATTGAGAGCTTGAGTAGATCTGGGAGAGAGTCCTTTGTTGATAATCTTGTCTCTCAGTCTTTGCCTCAGATCAAGAAGTTTGTATAAGCTTAGTCTAGGGGCCATCCATTTCTTACACAATCTTCTTTGAGTGTTCCTCTTCGGGTGTGAAGAGAAGACCTGCTGTTGAGTAGGTGGTTGTTCCCTTCGGCAAGAAAGAAGACATGTTGCATCAGGTGCTTTAGTTCCTCTTCGGATAGAGAAGAGAAGGCCAGCTACTGCTGGATGTGTAAGTGTCCTTGAGGGGGGCTGTATCCTTGCTTAGTGAAATCCCAAGGTGTTGCTTGGGGACTGGACGTAGGACTCCTTGTGATAGGAGATCCGAACCAGGATAAAATTTCATGTTGTATGTGTGATTGTTCTCTTTGTCTTTATTTAACACTAACTCTAATCATCGAACTTAGTGTCTTTTGTTAAGTGTTTTTATTTACAGGAAATATTCTAGAAGAAACTTTAGCAATCCATTCACCCTCCGTCTGGGCTTGCTATCTGGGCAACAAGTGGTATCAGAGCCAAGTCTCTTCGAGTAAGTAGATCTTACGATCTAAAGAGCAAAGATAAATGACAGCACAAGGTCATGTAGAAGGACAGTCAGTCAACAGACCTCCTCTATTCGATAGTGAAGACTACAACTACTGGAAGACAAGGATGGAGTTCTTCCTTCAAGGGCTTGATTTCCAGCTATGGACAACAATAGAAGAAGGAGATCTCGAGGTACCCAACACCAAAGGCAAATGGACAGATGAAGATAAGAAGAAGTTGTCTCAAAATAGCAAAGCTAAGAGTATACTGTGATGCTCGCTAAGTAAGAAAGAATTCAACAGGATATTAGCCTATAAGTCAGCCAAAGAAATGTGGGACAAGCTAAGGCTCACACATGAAGAAACTAACAAGGTAAAGGAAACAAGAATTGACATATTGGTAGCTCAATACGAGAGGTTTCAAATGCAGTCTGGAGAGTCCATCTCCCAAATGTATAGTCGATTCACAGACATCACCAATGGTCTGGCTGGGCTTGGAAAGACCTATGAAACTGGAGACATGATAAGAAAAATACTAAGATCTCTACCAACCTCTTGGACTCCAAAGGTAACAGCAATAGAAGAAGCTAACGATCTTAGGAGAATGCCACTTGAAAAACTCATTGGGTCTTTGATGACTCATGAGATAAATATGGAAAGGCTAGGAGAATCTTCCTGCAAGAAAAAGCACAGCAATGCTCTCAAGGCCACAGAAGACACCTCTGATGGCGAATTAGAAAGTGATAAAAGTAACTTCTGGCTTATCCTTTACATCTTGCAATGAATCAGATTCAGATAGCTTAGAAGATGCTTTTAATGAACTATACAGTAAATATAAAGGCATTTGTAAGCTATTGAAAACAACTAAGAAAAATTATGCATGCCTTGAAATAACTAACTCAGATCTAAAATCTGAAACTGAACAATTAGATAAACAAATTTCTGAACTGACAAGAAGGAATGAACTGTTATGCGAAGATGTGAAAACTAAAAATGAAAAGATATCAAACTTAGAAAATCAAGAAACCACAAGCAAACTTAAAAGTGTAATTAACACACTAACAAAAGATAATGAATATTTAACTGCTACAATTGAGAAATTCACAAATGGAAAATCTTCCTTAATATTAAAAAGAGCAAGAAGATTAGGTAAGAAGAAATATGGTTTAGGATATACTCCACCAGATAATGAAGAAACTGTCATTCATCCTAAAATCTATCCAACGCCAAAATTCATAGTTGAACAAAATCCTAACTGTAAATCAAATAACAATAAAAATCATAAACCAAACAAGATAATAAACAATACTACTTGCTGTACTCATTGTAATAAATTAGGTCACACTAAATAACCTGTACAACCGAACACTTAAAAATGGATTTCGAAAAGAAACTGTGAAGAAGCTCACTAACTAGGACCCAAAAGAACTTGGGTACCTAAATCTCATTGATTTATTGTAGGGAAGCCTTAGAGCATCAAAGTAGTACATGGACAGCGGGTGCTCAAGGTATATGACAGGTAACGAGAAACTATTCTCGCATATCAAAAATGAAGAAGGTATAGTAACCTATGGTGATAATGGAAAAGGGTCAGTAATTGGTTACGGATCCATTGGAAGCCAAGATAGAATCCTGATAGAAGATGTTCTCTGCATCAAAGGACTCAAGCATAACCTTATCAGCATCAGTCAACTATGTGACAAGGGTCATCAGATCAAATTTCAGGAATCTAAGTGTTTGATCATCAAGGATGGTTCAACTATTTTTGAAGCGAGCAGAGAAAAGAATATATATGTACAACATCTAGAAAAGTTAAAGGATCAAGACATCTATCTAGCAGTAAGTAAAGAGTAGAATGCAGACATCCTCTATTCGATGGTGAAGACTACAACTACTGGAAGACAAGGATGGAGTTCTTCCTTCAAGGGCTTGATTTCCAGCTATGGACAATAATAGAAGAAGGAGATCTCGAGGTAACCAACACCAAAGACAAATGGACAGATGAAGATAAGAAGAAGCTGTCTCAAAACAGCAAAGCTAAGAGTATACTGTGCTGCTCGCTAAGTAAGAAAGAATTCAACAGGATATTAGCCTGTAAGTCAGCCAAAGAAATGTGGGACAAGCTAAGGCTCACACATGAAGAAACTAACAAGGTAATGGAAACAAGAATTGACATATTGGTAGCTCAATACGAGAGGTTTCAAATGCAGTCTAGAGAGTCCATCTCCCAAATGTACAGTCGATTCACAGACATCACCAATGGTCTGGCTGGGCTTGGAAAGACCTATGAAACTGGAGACATGATAAGAAAAATACTAAGATCTCTACCAACCTCTTGGACTCCAAAGGTAACAGCAATAGAAGAAGCTAACGATCTTAGGAGAATGTCACTTGAAAAACTCATTGAGTCTTTGATGACTCATGAGATAAATATGGAAAGGCTAGGAGAATCTTCCTGCAAGAAAAAGCACAGCAATGCTCTCAAGGCCACAGAAGACACCTCTGATGGCGAATTAGAAAGTGATAAAAGTAACTTCTGGCTTATCCTTTACATCTTGCAATGAATCAGATTCAGATAGCTTAGAAGATGCTTTTAATGAACTATACAGTAAATATAAAGGCATTTGTAAGCTATTGAAAACAACTAAGAAAAATTATGCATGCCTTGAAATAACTAACTCAGATCTAAAATCTGAAACTGAACAATTAGATAAACAAATTTCTGAACTGACAAGAAGGAATGAACTGTTATGCGAAGATGTGAAAACTAAAAATGAAAAGATATCAACTTAGAAAATCAAGAAACCACAAGCAAACTTAAAAGTGTAATTAACACACTAACAAAAGATAATGAATATTTAACTGCTACAATTGAGAAATTCACAAATGGAAAATCTTCCTTAATATTAAAAAGAGCAAGAAGATTAGGTAAGAAGAAATATGGTTTAGGATATACTCCACCAGATAATGAAGAAACTGTCATTCATCCTAAAATCTATCCAACGCCAAATTCATAGTTGAACAAAATCCTAACTGTAAATCAAATAACAATAAAAATCATAAACCAAACAAGATAATAAACAATACTACTTGCTGTACTCATTGTAATAAATTAGGTCACACTAAAATAACCTGTACAACCGAACACTTAAAAATGGATTTCGAAAAGAAACTGTGAAGAAGCTAACTAACCAGGACCCAAAAGAACATGGGTACCTAAATCTCATTGATTTATTGCAGGGAAGCCTTAGAGCATCAAAGTAGTACATGGACAGTGGTGCTCAAGGCATATGACAGGTAATGAGAAACTATTCTCGCATATCAAAAATGAAGAAGGTATAGTAACCTATGGTGATAATGGAAAAGGTCAGTAATTGGTTACGGATCCATTGGAAACCAAGATAGAATCCTGATAGAAGATGTTCTCTGCGTCAAAGGACTCAAGCACAACCTTATCAGCATCAGGCAACTGTGTGACAAGGGTCATCAGATCAAATTTCAGGAATCTAAGTGTTTGATCATCAAGGATGGTTCAACTATTTTTGAAGTGAGCAGAGAAAGAATCTATATGTATATCTAGAAAAGCTAAAGGATCAAGACATCTGTCTAGCAGTAAGTAAAGAGCAGAATGCAGAACTGTGGCATAGAAGATTAGGTCATTGCAGTTTGGATGGAATAAGAAAGCTTATCAAACATGATCTAGTGGAAGGTCTACCTAAGATAAACTCAAGACTAGACAAAATTTGTGAACTGTGTGCAAAAGGAAAGCATGCAAAATCTTCTTTCAAATCCAAGACAGGAGTCACCACCTCCAAACCACTAGAACTGCTTCATATGGACTTGTTTGGACCAATGAGAACAACCAGCTTGGGAGGAAAGAATTTTGGATTTTTTATAGTGGATGATTATTCCATATTTACATGGGTATAATTTCTTGAGCATAAAAATGACACATTTGAGAATTTTGTGAAGTTCAACAAACTTGTTCAGAAAGATAAGAAGTACAACATCATCAGTATTTGATCAGATCATAGAGGAGAGTTTCAGAATGACAGGTTTGCAGAATTTTGTGATAATCTGGGATTGAACATAATTTCTCAGCACCAAGAACACCACAGTAAAATGAAGTAGCTGAGAGGAAGAATAGAACACTTTTGGATATGGCTAGAACAATGATATCTGAGTATAATCTTCCAAGATATTTTTGGGCAGAAGCCATAAACACAGCTTGCTACATCATAAATAGAGTCATGATCATACCAATTCTGAAGAAGACTGCATATGAACTGTACAAGCAAAGGAAGCCTAAGATCAGCCATCTAAGAACTTTTGGATGTCCATGCTTCATTCACAACAATGGTAAGAGAGACATTGGTAAGTTAGATCCCAAATCTAATGAAGATATTTTTATGGGGTACACTTTTAAACCTAAAGATTATAGAGTTTTTAATAAAAAAAAGTTTATTAATAGAACAAACTGTGCATGTTATTTTTTATGAGTCTAACCCTTCCTTGAGAAAGGATATTGGTAGTGATGATGAAGATGCAGAAAACCTATCCAAGAAGCTGAAAGAAACAACCATCAAAGATGATGAAGATCCACCCTTTGAAGAACTACAACAGAAGGATATCATTCATGATGATCTTCCAAAAGAATGGAGGTACAAAAAGGATCACCCAATAGACAATATCATTGGAGATCCATCAATTGGGGTAAGAACTAGATGTAATATTATTCCATATGATTATTTAACATTTGTATCCCAAATAGAGCCGAAGACAGTCAATGAAGCACTGTCTGATGAATCTTGGATTTTAGCCATGCAAGATGAACTTAATCAGTTCAGGAGAAATTAGGTTTGGACCCTTGTTTCAAGACCATCAAATCATCCTGTGATTGGCACCAAATGTTGGATCGAAATGGCAAGCGAAATAGTCCTAGAGGGGGGTGAATAGGACTTTTGACCTTTTAAAATTTCTTCTAAAAATCACAGCACTAAATAAACAAGTTAGTACTCAAAGTGATGTGTGTGATTCAAGTGTAGACTAGGCGGAAACAATCACACAAGAAGATTGAACACAGATTTTATCCTGGTTCGGCCCTTCCCACATGGAAGTCCTACATCCAGTCCTCAAGCCAACCACTTGAGATTTTCACTAATCTGCCAATGAATTTGGCCTTCTCTCACCCTTGAGAGGAATTACAACACTCACTTGCTCCCAAGCAAGTCTTCCCTATATAGGGGTACAGCAAAGCCTTTTCACCAAGGCCTTCCCTACACAAGAGGGGCAAAGTGCAGAGAAAGACTCTGCACAAATACAAGAAAATTTGACAGTGGTGTGTTTGCCTCAAAATTGAGCACAAACACACAGACTTCAGATGGATACAACAGATATAGAATTGATTTTAAATCCTATCTAAAGTGAAAGGGGTGGACTAAAAGGAATTGAAACTGAGTACAATTGCCACCCACAAACAGAAATTCTCCACAGAATTTTCTGAACACAAGGAAGCTTTCAGAGGAAGTCAAGCATGAAGACTTTTGAGAGAGCTTGAGGAATTTGAATGGCTCTTTCAGGAGAATGGACTTGAATGTACTTTCTGGATTCTCACTTCGAGGATGATCTTTCTGTATCTCTCTGTGTGTGTATATTTAGGTCTCTTCCTCTTGAGCTCCTTTTATAATCTTCAAGAATATGACCGTTTGAGAGGGTGGCCGTTGGAGCTTTGTGGATGTTTGCAATATAGCCGTTTGAGGAGGAATTCTGGGATCCTTTGAGTCTTGAGGAGATTGTCCAACAGGCCTTCAAGTATGCTTCTTCCCGATGTTTTTCATTAGTTAACAGATAGAAGATAAGCTCTTGTAGCAAGTAGCTGAGGGAGAGGCATGCTAAACACATGCTCAATAAGTCTGTTGCAAGGACAAGACAAAAGAAAACGTATCTCCATACCCTTGAGGTAGGTGGGTCAGAAAAATTCAATACTAGGCATGGAACCTAGTATACCACAAGCATTACAGACAGCAGACAGATTAGACAAAAAAAAGTTAAAGTATGGGTCTGTCAGTGGTAGGTGAGATGGTCAGATGCCATGCGTCTGAATTTTACATAAATGTTGTGTCTTGAGAAGCTAACAATAAGGCAAGGTAGAACATCAGGACTGAGGATTTCAAGGAGACACTTTTCAGAACATGTTTTAGCATAGGATAATTAATTTAGAAGCTGACATGACACATCTTGTCAGAAATATAATAATCTTCAAAGTTTGCATACAACAATCCTCTTATCGAATTTTGCTTAAGATAAACAAACTGGATTTGATGATCTTCATATAGTATGGAAAATATAGAGCTGACAAGTATAAAAGATACAAGTACAGATTTCAGTGTAGTTCAATGTGAACAGGAGTCAAATGGAAGTGACTCATGAATGATCAAGGTGATTCAACTACTAGGTGAGAATCTTTAAGATTCGATTTACCTATAAAAGTCATCAGTCGAATTATAAAGGAAAAGACATTCGACTGTAAGAGTCGAAGTCATCAGTCGAATCACAAAGAACAAGACATTCGACTGTAAGAGTTGAAGTCCAATCGAATCACAAAGAGACATTCGACTGTAAGAGTCGGTCATCAGGCGAATCACAAAGAAACATTTGGTTGTAAGAGTCGAAGTCATCGGTCGAACCACAAAGAAGAAGACATTCGACTGTAAGAGTCGAAGTCATCAGTCGAATCACAAAGAACAAGACATTCGACTGTAAGAGTCGAAGTCATAAAGAAAAAGACATTCGACTGTAAGAGTCGAAGTCATCAGTCGAATGGTATGTAAACGATGTGGACTTAGAAAAATTTCGATGACTTTCTGACTGCTTGTTCTGAAGGAGTCGAATATGACAGTCGGATTTAGTATGCTGAGAGACAATTGTGGCCTTAGACGATTTTGAGGATACTGTCAAAAAAAAGCTGTGGTATATATATATTTAAAGATTTGTCATAGCAAAAACATAGTTTTATAAAAACTTAACTTTTCTTAGAGGTAGTTACTCAACACCAAATGGGTTTTTAGGAACAAATTAGATGAACCTGGTGTGATCACTACAAACAAGGCTAGACTGGTTGCTCAAGGCTATTCCCAAGAGGAAGGCATAGATTTCGATGAAACCTATGCACCAGTAGCTAGACTAGAGGCTATTCAAATATTACTTGCTTATGCATCTGCTCTAGATTTAAAACTTTTTCAAATGGATGTAAAATCAGTATTTTTAAATAGTTTTATAAAGGAGGAAGTTTATGTGGAACAGTCTTCTTGTTTTGATGATTCAAATTTTCCAAATCATGTTTTCAAATTGCACAAAGCATTATATGGTTTAAAACAAGCACCTAGAGCATGGTATGAAAGACTTAGTGCATTCTTACTAAATCATGGTTTTATTAGAGGACAGGTAGATAACACATTGTTTATTAAATCAAGTGCCAAAAATATATTACTTGTGCAAATCTATGTAGATGATATTATTTTCAGATCTACTGATGAATCTTTGTGCAAGTACTTTGAAAAGCTCATGCAGGGAGAATTTGAGATGAGCATGATGGGAGAACTCAACTATTTTCTTGGACTACAAATCAAGCAAAGCAATGAAGGAATTCACATCGGTCAAGCAAAATACACCAAAGAATTGTTGAAGAAATTCGGATTTGAGAATGCTAAACTGCTGTCCACTCCAATGAGCACATCCACCAGGTTAGACAGTGATCCAGAAGGTAAGAAAGTAGATCAAAAACTTTATAGAGGTATGATTGGCTCATTGCTTTATGTAATAGCTAGTAGGCCTGATATTTTATTTAGTGTATGCATGTGTGCAAGATATCAATCTGATCCTAAGGAATCCCATTTAATTTCTGTTAAGAGGATCTTTAGATACTTAGCTAAGACTCATAGCTTAGGACTATGGTATCCAAAATCCTGTGAAACTAGTTTAATTGGATATTCGGACGCTGATTATGCTGGATGCAAAGTAGATAGAAAAAGTACCAGTGATGGTTGTCAATTTCTTGCAGGATGCTTGATCTCCTGGTCTCAAAGAAGCAAAATTCAGTAGCACTATCAACAACTGAAGCTGAATATGTAGCTGCTGGGAGCTGTTGCACTCAACTCTTATAGATTAAACAACAGCTTGAGGACTATGGATTGCACATCAAGACCATCCTGTTGCTGTGTGACAACACAAGTGCAATAAATCTCACAAAAAATCCAGTACAGCACTTCAGCACGAAACATATAGAGGTCAGATATCATTTTGTTAGAGATCATGTAACTAATGGTAATATTAATATTATATTTGTAGATACTCAAAATCAGTTAGCAGATATCTTTACAAAAGCCTTACCTGAAGAGAGATTTACGTCTCTTAGAAGGGAACTAGGCCTGTGTAATTTGTAACAGATATATCTGTACGTAACTGAAAAATAATAATAAATTTCAGAATAAGAATTATTCTTCCCCACTAGATTTAAGAAAATCCATTACTTTTTGCGGTATCTTCTCCTATTTTGTCGTTATCCGCATTTATTGCTCCACCGTTTCAAAAAGTGTCTTTATGTCCTTCGGTTACGACCGTAATCTTTCCCTCACCGATTCGCTCTCTCTCTCTCTCTCTCTTATCTCTTTCGACTCGAAAGCCTGTAAAACCCTCATCGACTCTGGCATCCCTCTCTGTGCTTTCGAAGAAACTCTCACTTCTCGCTCAAATTTCTTGAGGGGTCCTGTTCCTTCTTCTCCCACGATCTTCCAGAACCCTCCCTTGCTCGATTCCATGGCCACTTCTGGGAGTTGCGGCAGTGTGGGTGGCTACAACGCCACCTTCCTCACGGCAGATCAACTGGAGTGTTACTCAGCAGTGAAGATCAAGCTTTGTGGGAACAAGGCAGTGGACCTAGATGATCTGGAGAAGCATGGTATGCACAGTGTGGTCAAAGCTCTTCAGAGGTTGAAGTGGACAGGGATGTGCACAGTTTCAGAACCAAGCTATCCTCACCTAGCGAAAGCATTCTATACCTATTTGAAGACTGAAGAAGATGGGTCTCTCACCTCCATGGTCAAAGGTAAATCCATTCATATCACCCATGACCTGTTGGAGAGATTATTTGGAGTTTCTACAGTTGGGCACGGTTTAGTGGATTCAGTAGATATTCATGCCAAGGGGCTAGGTATTATTGGAACAGAGTATAAGCTAAAGGAAGGGAAGATCGACATCAACCAGTTTAACGCCTTCAACAGAATTTTACATTTCATAGTTTGTCAGATTTTGGTGCCGAGGAGTGCTACCTTTTCATCATGCACTAAAGGTGATGCTGATATGATGTTCTGGGCCGTTCAGAAACAAGATATCAATATGGCTCAGGTTATTATTGAAAGAATGAAGTCTGCTGCTGAAGTCATCTGGGACAGGAAGAACAAGTTGGCAGTATCCCTGCTCTATGCCCACTTACTTACAAGAATTTTCAGTCACCTTAAGATTGATTTGAAGGGAGAATTAATGGAGAAGATGGGTCAGCACATTCGGTCTAGAAATTTGAAGAAGAGTGGCTTTTCACTGGTAGGAAATGTATCAACCAAGACCTTGATGGCAGAAGAAGAAGCCATCATTGGATACGCTTCTAAAGCTCCACATGTTCAAGAGGAAGAAGTTGTTGTCAGAGAAGAAGGGCCTCCTGCTCCTAAAAGGAGGATTGAAGATATTGAACCAAAATCTATTGTGCTTATTGGGGAAATTACTGAAGAAGTGATCCCTCCTATAGTCCCTACACCTGCTATTATTGAAGAATCTGTTGCTGAAGGTGCTGCTCACACTGAGGGGGAGCATGAAGATATTCAGATTGAGGAAACCCCCAGTACTCCTGAAGTGGAAATTGCTATGGAGGAAATCCATGTAGACACAATTCCAAAGATTGTGGCTCCAGGCCATATTGAGGATGTTCTAGTGGAAGATGCTCCTACTCAGGGGGAGCCAGAAGCTCAAGGAGAGCCAGATATTCACGGGGAGCCTACTGCTACTGCCCCTGCAGACCAGTTTCAAGAAGGTCTGGTTGAAGACACTTCATATGAGGATGTTGAGCCAACTGCAGGCTCAGGAGCAAAAGATAAGGGTGTTGCCACAAGAATTCCCTTGCTCACCAGGAAGGCACACCACAGATCTAGGAAGAAGAAGGTACATGTTCATTTGGAGCCAGTCATTGCTAGACTGAATGCTCAAGGAGAGATCTTGTGCTCTTTACAGTCAAATGTCACTTCCATATTTCTCAACCAGAGCACAGAAGCCAAAGAAATTGGAACAGTAAAATCTGAGCTCCAGGAGATGAGAAGTGAGCTGGGCAGCTTGAAGAAGTTGATGGCAGACTTGTCAGATTCTGTGAGGGTGCATTTAACAACTCCAGTCCCTCATGCTTAAACTCAGTCAGTACTAGAGGAATGTGCAGGGCCATCAGGGCCTTCTGAACTAGTGGAGATAGTTGCAAGGCCATCCGGGCCATCTTTTGAGGAATCAGGGCCACCAGGGCCATCTATAGAGGAATTTGGGCCATCAGGGCCATCTGTTAAAGAGTCAGGGCCATCAATGGTTGATGATATTGGAGCCGGGCCATCAGGGCCATCAGTGCAAGTGGAGTCAGCGGCAGGGCCAATTGGGCCTCAAGTTCCAGTTGAGGAAGTTACTGTGCCCCCAGGGCCTTCTGACCCTCCTAGTCTTCAGACTCCAACCCCTTCCTCTTCACCTACATCCTTCACTGCCCCACCTACCTACACCTGAACCCTCCAAGAAACCCCTTTCAAAACATATCTCTTCTCCTACTCCTTTCCATGCTGCCTCCTCTTCCTCAACTATCCCTTCCTCCTTTATTCCTCATACAACTTCTGAGGCACCTCCTGCCTCCTCCTCCTCTTCAGCTGGTCCTTCCTCTGTTGGACCATCTACTCAACCTCCTCCTACTTCATCTTTTGTCTCTCTTCATCCACCTACTCCACCCTCTTTCATTACTATCATTCCTGAGGGTGCCAGTATCATTCGCCATACTGTGCAAGACATCAAAGACGAGTTTGAAGAAGCCATCCTCCGCACAATTCTTTCTGTCTCTGTCCATATTCACAGGACTGAACCTCAGCCTTCTTCCAGTCCTGCCTCCAAGAAAAGGAAGACATCTACAGCTCTTGTTTTCCCTTCCAATCAAATTCTCTTTCCTCCTCTGTGGTATTCTCTTTCTATTGTCCACAGAAGAAAAACTTTATATGCTGAATATATCCAAAAGTGCACCTTTGCTGCAACTTTTGGCCTCCCCTACCTAAATCTATCTGAACATCTCAATATCATTCTCTCCATTTCTCTAATACCCAAACCTGACCAAGCCAAAATCCTCTCTTCTGCTGAGTCAAAGACTGAGGATCAGTGGGCCAGGGCTAACAAAGCTATCTACAGAAAATTTGAAGTTGCCAGGTCCAACATCTTTCCACTCTTAGACAACCCTCTCACCCTGTCTGGTGGTTTGTCTGCCAGCACAGAACATCTTGGGGTCCCTTCATTCAGAAGGAGATCAAACTGGTTAGGCAATTCCAGATGTATCAAGATTATTACTTTGTAAATCGCCTGCTAGAAGTTCAGCTTGGCCAATTCAGGGCAGCTATTGCTCAGCTCTGTACTGTGAATCCAGTCAACACACCTCTTCAAGTTGACTTTGCCACTTTGCAAATGCCTGAGATTGCATTGCCCCCCAAGCTCCACTTTCTGCTTATGGACTCTGATGTGGGTCCTATAATCTTTGAGAGATTTGTCAGAGTTATGGCAAGGATCTTTCTTCAGAAGGGAGCTCCTCTTGCATTTTATAGATTCCTCTTCAGGGAATATCAGAGAGGATTTATCAAGTCATCAATTCTAGCTCCACTCCTAGCAGAGTCTGAAAGATTTGTCAACACTGACTGGTGTAAAGCCTATCCTGAGGCTGCACTTCAGCATGAGAACCTGAATTCCTCCCTAAACAAGTCAAATTAGCTGACTCTCACTCCAGAAAAGTTCATGGATCTCAACTCCATTAATCTAGTTTCAGATCCTTATTCCACCTGGGTTGAGAGATATAAGATCTATGTAGCCTTACAGAAGGATCTATTTGTTCACAAGCTTCATTATCCCATTTACATTGATAAATTCCTTCAGCATGCTAGTTTTGGGACTGCTAGGCTCTACAAGTCAACTCTCAGTAATCAGGAATACACCAAGTTTATTGAAGAACAGAGGCTACTCCACATTAAGAGATTCAGTCCAGAGATGAGACCATCATATGATATTAGTTGGGGAGTCTTTAGAGATCTTTTTGAAGAGCAGGAAGTCAAAGCTTGGCAGCTTATCACCCGCCATGCTTCCTGTCTGTCTCCTGCCTTCTACATGTCTATCCCCTCTAATGAATAGAATTTCACTCCTTGGCTCCCATTCATCTTTGTCTTTCTCTATTTTATCTTCTGCTTATCTATTTCTTTTTGCTTAATGACAAAAGGGGGGAGAAAATATTCTGAAATACATACCTTAAATTTTTCCGCAAATTTATTTCAGCCTTTTATATGTATGCAACTCTTTATGTTTTGTCATCACCAAAAAGGGGGAGATTGATGATCAGTCCATCTCTATATAATTTATTATTTATTTATTATATGTATTTGTGGTGATTAACAAAACCTTGAAAATTATTATCTAAACATCATTTTATGAAGTTTATCAACAGGCATCAAATCAAACCAACTCAGTAAGTTATCTTCACTCACTGCTATTTGAAGTTCATTACATATATTTTGTCTAAGTATACATCGACTTCCATGTAATAGTTGTAACACCCCAAAAATTTTATTTATTTGAAAACTAGACAAATGTGAAGATTTTGATTGTTAAACATAACTACTATCATGAGATATAATTAACTTTAATTTAGGATTAATTTGTATTAGTAAATGTTATTCCAGTATCGTACTCAGAGGTGCGCACCCCGACAGGGCGACACCAGAATTTTGTAACAAAATTGAAATCCGAGAACACCATAATTTTCAGAAAAATATGTTGATATCAAAAATGTAAACATCCAAAATTATTGACGCGTGGATTTCAAGATTAAGTCGACGTAACTATTTTTCGGGTAATTTTTACTGGGTGAAAAATAAATTCCAAAAATTAAACTAAAATCACCATAATTTGTAAAACCTTCTTATTAGCTTATGGTTGAAATTTCAACTTGAATGGACATCATTTGGGTATAAAAATTTAGGGTCAAATGGGCCAGCTAAATTTCCACCTATTTACGTAACCCATTTCTTGGAATAATTGTTGCTTACGCATTATGGTTACGTAAGCTCCTTTTACCTGGGTTAAACGGCCTACACGTTTCACCATAGGTGTAAGCCATGGGAAACTTGCATGGTTAACGTGGCTTGGTGGTGGTAAATGGGTTTTTACGGCTCCACCTATTTGGCTACGTGCCAAACATGCATGGGAAGCCTGGGGGTTATATAAACAACCCCTTCAACCATCGTGCAAGCCTTTCCACCTCTTGGCTAGGCTCCTTGCTGCTGAAGCTGCTACTACCACTGCTTTGAGGAGCTATTGCTGCTGTTTGCCGTGTTTGCTACTGCTTCTTATGTAGCTGATGTTGCTGCTACTCCATCTTTTGGCTCTTGTCGTGGATAGTGCTTCTTTAAGTCTCCTTCTTCCTATTGCTGCTGGCACTTACGTTGAAAAGAGAAGGATCTCCACTCTTCTTAAGTCAGGTAGGAATTCTTTCTTCTTGTCTTCTTCTCTTACTTTTCCTTCCTTTAAAGTCTTGGAGTTCAAGCATCCACTTTGACCTCACGTTGTCATGAGGTTCAGTAAGCTCTCTTGGTTACTTCTTTCCCATTGAGTTTATATTTCTAAATTGACACTCATGTCTTTAGATGTAGCCTTATGTACTGGTAGGATTCTCTCTTTCTTTTCTCATTCTTGTCTCCTACTCTTGCTAAAGAGCTTCATGTTTAGGTGTTTGACCATATCCACACCTGCCTCTGATTCTGGAAACATCTTTAGAATTGTTCTTCTATTCCTTGTAATCATGTTTTAGCTAATATTCGTATTATGTCCAAACATATTTGTAGATATCTTCCTATTAGTTACAAGAGAATGTGGTTTGGAAGAGTTATGTTTCCAGTTATCATCTTGTCATAGGTGTCCATGCCACAATATATTCCTGTTGTTCTACTTGTTTCTCTCATGTAAAGTAGTGTTTTAGAACTGGAAACAAGAACCTTTGATGTTGTTAATCATGTTAGGAATCATAGAAACACTTATTAGAGTATCCCGTGGTAGTTTTGCATCATTTCTGAAAGTTTAGACTGCACCTGTCGACAGCTAGAACCCACCTGTCGACAGGGTTCATGCTTCCAGAACCCAGATAATGCAGAACCACCAGTAGCTGTCGACAGATAGCCTTCATCTGTCGACAGATGATCTTCACTTATCGACAGCCAACCTTGGCCTATCGACAGGCAGTGTTCAGGTCCCAGAAATTGGTTCTGGGAGGACAGTAACTGTCGACAGCCACTCCCTGGCTGTCGACATACACCTGTCTGAGGTGTTCAACTTGATTTGTTTCATGTCTAACCAAAGGTGAGACACTTTGGTATTAACCCAACTAGTTGTTTCCCTTATTTCCTTGGATTCCAACTACTGTATCTATGAGAAAGATCATTCAAATGTTATTCATATTCCATTATGGATTGTCTTTAAACACCTCAACTATATTTGATTCCTACATGTCTACAACCTTCTGTAAATTTTGGCATTGAATCATGAACCTTTGTTCTATAAGAGATCTTGAGTACTTGTGTACCCCCACTTGAATCTTATACAAGAGTGAATTATGATGACAATTTATGGGTCTTTGGACTCATTTGAGATATATGCCTATGCAAATGGGGCTGGTCCAGTCCCGGGAGGAGCACCCGAATTCGTTTAGTGTCCGTGTGGAACGATAAAGGATCTGTGGATGTTTGGCATTGCATCAATACAAGCTTGATTAGTCATCATGTTATTTTATCATGAGTTGGATATGTATTTGAACCAGAATGTGAATTGTTGTCTTGAATTCTTGACCATGCAATCTTGTTCAGTACTCCTATTCTACAATTGTTATCTATTGACATGGTCATCCAATCATCTTTGATATTTAGCAGTGCTAACAGTTAAGTTTCTTGTCTATTCTTTGGTTATCATAGTCCTTTTGATTAGAAGTTTGAATCCTACTGGGCTAGTTAGCTCATCAAATCCTACTTTTTCTCAAGTAATCTACAGTTCTAGAAGGCGGGACATCGGGATTTGTGGGCTAAGAGATCAACCTTTGCGGTGTTTACTTTTGAATTGTAAATTGAGAATCATGTAATACTTATAGAATGACAGTTAATAAATTTTTTATTAGTGAAGCCCTCGAGCAATTTTCTGCTCGAATAGTCAAATTTTACTCTTGATTTCTTATTCATTCACATTCCGGCATTTATAGATATATTAAATGTCGGGACGTGACAATAGCTCACAATGATTACGATTTAACTTAAACAACGACTTCTCACTTAAACAACAATTTCATAGTTAGAACATCGATTTCATTGGTACATCGATTGCATTCACTTAAACATCGATTTGGTTGCTACATCGATTTCGTTTCACTTAAACATCAATTTGGTTGCTACATCGATTTCGTTTCACTTAAACATCGATTTGATTACTACATCGACTTTGTTTCTACATCGATTTCGGCTGAACATCAACTTCATGTGAAACAATGATTTAGTCTCTACAACGACTTCACTTAAACAACGATTTTAGTAGAACATCGACGTCATGTGAAACAACGACTTCATGTCTACAACGATTTCACTTAAACATCGATTTCAGTAGAACATCGACTTCATATGAAACAACGAATTCGTTTCTACATCGATTTTGGCAGAACATCGACTTCATATGAAACAACGATTTAGTCTCTACAACGACTTCACTTAAACAACGACTTCACTTAAACAACGATTTCAGTAGAACATCGACTTCATGTGAAACAACGATTTTGTCTCTACAACGACTTCACTTAAAAACAACGATTTCAGTAGAACAACGACTTTACCTGAACAACGACTTCATTTCAAACAACGATTTCATCTGCACATCGATTTCAGTACAACAACGACTTCAAGTAAATGACGACTTTGTACAGAACATCGATTTCATTACATTCACACATGGATTATGTTCACATCGACTTGGTTTCAACATGGATTAAATTCTCACATGATTTATGATTGTATCATCGATTTCATAGCAACATCGACTCTCTCTGTACATAGACTGTCTCCATACATCAACTCTAACAATTATGTTTTAGACAGCTGTTGAACATTCTTATTTAAATTCCTTTTAAGATACATTCCACACGATATTCAAATATATTTCAAATCTCTGTGGATTTCAAGTCTTCTCACGAAAGCATGTTGTATCATGTGCTCTCTAACATTTATTGTGATGGTACAAATCTCTGCACGATATATCTTTACTTATCTCACTTATGTCACATAAAGTCACGCTTTATATGATGACAGAATGGCAATTCCCTTTTAGTGTATTTTCATATAGCACGACTACTAATGTTGACTGACAGTTTAGACAAAGATAAGTTGTCTATGTGTCAGCATTTATTGTGTGCAGGGTTTTCGGTAGAAATGCACGTTGCAAAGATGGACCTGTCAACCTGACAGAAGCTAGAAGATTCAGACAATCTTCCTTTGTGTGTGAATGTCTTCCCCAGCATTAATGGTTGCAAGTTTTCTTGCTCCACACTTCTGACCATTCACTCCAACGTGCATGAAGATGTGAGAAACGGATACTTCAGCGGTCAAATTATTTCGAAGAAGATAAATAGAAGACTGGTGACTCCTTGAAGCATACGTCTTCTGAACAACCTTTAACAAGCTTGAGGATCTTAGTCACCTGCAAGAATAATAGAGCTCAATCATCCTTTCAAATTTTCTGTAGCTCTTAGCTCTCCACAGCAAATTGCTTAGCAATTGAGAACTTGAGTAGATCTCAGAGAGAGTCCTTTGTTGATAATCTTTGTCTCTCAGTCTTTGCCTCAGATCAAGCAATTTGTAAAAGCTTGGTCTAGGGGCCATCCATTTCTTACTCAATCTTCTTTGAGTGTTCCTCTTCGAGTGTGAAGAGAAGACCTGTTGTTGAGTAGGTGGTTGTTTCCTTCGGCAAGAAGGAAGACCTATTGCATCAGGTGCTTTAGTTCCTCTTCAGGTAGAGAAGAGAAGGACAGCTACTGCTGGATGTGTAAGTGTCCTTGAGGGGGACTGTACCCTTGCTTAGTGAAATCCCAAGGTGTTGCTTAGGAACTGGAAGTAGGACTCCTTGTGACAAGAGATCCAAACCAAGATAAAATTTCATGTTGTCTGTGTGATTGTTCTCTTTATCTTTATTTAACACAAACTCTAACCATCAAACTGTGTCTTCTATTAAGCATTTTTATTTACAGGAATTATTTTAGAAAAAACTTTAGCAATCCATTCACCCCCCTCTGGGCTTGCTATCTGGGCAACAAAGTATTCCACTTATAAATGGGCTTTTGTTCCGTCCCACATTGGGTGGGGCAAATGAACACATCATATCTACAAGAAAAATGAGAATATGTCAGCGGCTATAAAAAATCATTGACATATCGATCATTTGTCAGCGACTATATAAAGTTGTTGACATATTCTAGCATTTGTCAACAGCTATATCTAGCCATTGATATATACTTAACATTTGTAAACGACCAACAATAGTTTGACATATGCTTAAAATTTGTCAACGGCTCAAAAGATCTATTGACAAAAGTCAGCATATGTCAACGGCTATCTTTAACCGTTGACAAATGATTAACGTTTGTCAGCAGCTATCAATAGTCGTTATGTGACACCCCGAGTGCAACAGAAAAATTCGGGTGCACACAGATGTCATTTGATTGAGAGGAACAACTTACATGTAGAAAGAAAGCATGACATTACATTTACATACAACAACCTTATATTACACGGTCATAGTTCTTTACTTGGTTGGTACCAAGTAACTGTACAATAAGAGACAAAAAGAAAAGTATAAAAATGGTTCTTCTGGTCTACTCCTCAATCCCTTGCTCGCCCTCTTCCTTATCAATCTCACTAGAACCTGGAAAAATGTTATAATCACAGTATGAGCTAATTGCCCAGTAGGTAAATTCACACTGCCTAGGGTTTAAGTGATTAAGACATTAAAACAGTGGTACATAAACTTGATGAATAAGTATACTAAAAATTAACATAGTGATGAGAGGGTATATCAAGCTTAAGTAGAACACATTGACCCATGTGTAGCAAGAATGTCATTGTAAGGATGTTAGACATGTACTATCAAGTAAAGGATAAAATCAGAAATAAGAAGAGTCAAGTAAAACAAGTTATAAAGGTAAGTTCTCAGGAAGTGAGAATTTTTCATGTACTGAACAACTAGATATTCAGCATCAAGTACTCATATGTACACTATCTGAAATCAGATGTCTAGTAAATTTAACATGAACTTTAGGTGCAATGCCAAACCAGACCATTCACATTCCCATGGGCACAAGTACTTTAGAGTCGACTCTCTGAAGGATAGTGTCGACTCTCTGAAGAGTAGAGTCGACTCCCTGAAGGATAGTGTCGACTCTCTCTGACTTTTCTAAGCCTGCTAATCAAAGAGATTGGCCTTAACACAATTAATCTCATGTCCTGTATCAAAGAACATGCCACAAATATCAAGTTTTTGAGAGAATAACAATAAATTCTAATTTCATAAGAAATTACAGAGGTCTGCGATGGTACCAAAAAAAATTACATAAATATATAAATGACACAAAAATCACATGATGGCTTTTAAAGTGAAACTTCAGATGAAATATTTGTTTCTGATCTATATTAGTTGAAATTCTTAATCTATAAACTTGATTAGGGATCAAATGAAACATTACTATCTTATAGGTAGTGTGAAGATACCTACCTTGTACTTTACTTCCTTCTTTTCTTTCTTCCTAACAGAACCCAGCTGGCTTTTACTCCTCCTGCGAAACTCCTTCCTTCCTGGCGTTTCCTCTTCTTTCAAAGCTTCCACTGCCAGCCCCTTTCTATCTATTCATATATATACTTGCACATGTATGCTAAACACTTCCACACTCTCACACGTAGCTTTCTCATCATTGCCCCCACTTTCTCTTAACACCTCACACACACTCATGCATGTTACACTAACAAGCACATACCTACACGTATGTATGTACATGCAGAAATGTTTAACCCTTTCGTTGGTATTATTTTATCATTCCTTTTTGATACAGACACACATATATTTACACTAATCTATATATACACTTTTACACGTGCCTACCACTACCTACACATGTTTACATTTGGATGCAAGTTACTGCTAGGTGAAGAAATAATGAATTTATGTAAACAAGTTACATAAATAAATTATTATTCATCCAGATCTTTTTGGAACCTTAATTTAATATTTAAATGACATTCGATCAAAATAAAATTTCAACCATAGTCTAATTACAACATGGTAAGTTTTATAGTAATTTTTATTTAATTTTCTAAAATAAATATTTATCAATACAAATTGTCCTAAAAATAGATAAATCAAACTTATCTCATTAACTGTGCATAAAAAATTCTCAATATCTACATTTTGGAATCAATATATTTTTCTGATAATTATGATAATTTTAAACTTAAATTTCGATAATTATGATAATTTTAAACTTAAATTTCGTAACCAAAATCCAGTGACACCCTGTCGATGTACATGTCCGAAAATGGTACCGACATAAAACAATGTAAATCTTTGAGTGATTTTCTGGTGTAAGTATGCTAGACTTATAGCTTCATACTTGATATTAATTTGAGGCATCACACGTTAGCCATTGACAAATGTTAGATATATATCCACGGTTTTCTTGAGCCATTGTCAGCAGTTTTTTATAGCCATTGACAAATACTTAATAAAATAGTGAAAAAGAAGGCTGGGGGAACTTAACAATTGTCGACGGTTTACAACAGGGCTAATGAAGCCATTGACAAATACATGGTAAAATAGTCAAAAAAAAAAAAAACTTTGCCGGTTATTTCCTTCCACCTTCGTTGCCTTCTTCTTCCTCTGTTCTTCCCCCCTCCGCAAAAGCTCCGTCAACTCTCTCTCTCTCTCTCTCTCTCTCTCTCTCTCTCTCTCTCTCTCTTCTTTCTCCTTTCTCCCCCCCCTCCTCCGTAAAGAAAAGAGAACACAGAGATCATGTGGGAGGGGGGGTGCATCATGAGCTCCAAACTTGCGACGTCAGCCAGTAATCCCCATTCCTCTTCCACACCCTGCCCGCTCGTCACGTACTCGTCAGCCGCGCAGATCCGCCTTAGGATGACGATGGCGAGGTCGGCGACGTCATCCGTGAGTACGTCAAGGGTGTAGGTGACGCAAATCCCCTTCTCCTAGTACCTGGCCAGGTTCACCTTGTCCAGCCCCACGCTGAAGCTAGCGAAGATCTCCAAGGGCAACAACAGCTCGATCGTGCCAGCATTGGCGCCCACTATAGTATTCCCCATGACAGCGCAGATCGCGTGGACGGCGGGCTCCTAAGGCCGGAGGTGGGGGGATGTAGAGCCAGGGGAGGGGGGAGGGGGGAAGTTGGTGGGGGGGGTGGGGGGAGGCAGGGCTGGGGAAGGGGGGGAGGGCAGAGGTGGGGGGCAGCCCTGGGACCGGGGTAGGGGTGTAAACGGAACACGATATTTCGATATTCCGACCCGATTCCGATAAAAATTATCGGGTTCGGAATCGAAAAATGATACCGATAGCTTATCGGAATCGATATCAGATATTCCGATAAGCTATCAGAATTGGAATCAGAATTGAAAAATAATCGGAATCGGAATCGATATCGGTTATTCCGATAAATTATCATAAACTCAAAAGGTAAAATTATGGTAAACACATTAGCTTATTGGAATTTCAGTTCCGGTAGTGCTATCGGAATCGGAACGGAATCGGAATTAACCATTCCGATTTTATCAGAATCGGAATCGAAATCGGAACTATATTTCGGTTATCAGAATCGGAATCTGTGTTTCCGGTTCCGAACCCGACCCGTTTGCAGCCCTAGACCGGGGGGATGCAAGGCCGGGGGAGGGGGGTTGCAGGGTGGAGGATTCGATGGAATTAGCGACTTGCAGTAACCAAGAGTCGCTGACATATGTTCCATATGTCAACGGCTTAAGATTTATGTTAGTGGTTATAAGCCACTGACATATGTATCATATGTCAACAGTTCAGAATAGCCGTTGACAAATATTAGTTGACGACTTATTTATCAATAGTTTTATATCTTTTGTCAATGGTTGTATTATCTTCTTTTGAATAATTGGCCCTAATTGTTTTGCATGCAGGATTTTTCTGTTTTGGCTATCCATTTGTTTTTAAGATTGAAAATTCTTCAACGTTACACCTTAATAATATAGAGTAATCCTCCTTTTCCAAGGCTTCATGGCTAATTCACCCAATATACTTTGTAGCCACAAATTATCTGAAGTATGAGAGAATCTTTTGTCTTCAGTCACCAAGGTTGTGTTAGATAGGGACAGAGGCATTACTAGAATTTTCTGACACAAGCGTGCACCTATTGGAAGGATTACATTGCCAGTGGACAGATGAAGGCAACGAAGAAATCCAACAAAGTAATAAGCTCTCAAAACTAGAACATCTGACATTTGTCAGACTTCTAATATACAGCAGCCTCCTCTTGCATAAAGGAAAAACCTCTCTCCTTCAAAAAGGTGGACGGAGAAGACATACTTAAAAGTTTCCAAAGAATTGTGTTTCTCTGCACAAAGTAGAACCTACCAAAAAAAAAAGAATTGCAATGGCTTCATAAGCTCAAGCTTGCACAAATCAACAATTAATAAACATTCAGTATATAGCATTGTAGATTAATCGTCAAGTAACAAGATGGCATAATTGTGCAACCTTTACGTGAAGGCAAAAGTAAACATTTACATCCATAAGCTGGATTTCCCACATTAAGTTATGAAGGATACCGCCATTCTAGCTTGATTGGCCAGATGGGTTTTTGTTCCATGACAAATATGCTGGATCTCCAAGAGGCCTATAGAGAAGATACAGCAACTCATGATGTGAAATATACATATATATGGAAACAATGGAAAACTGCGGATAATCCCATCCAGTCATTTAACCTGTTCATTTTACTTGTTATGAAATACAATTTCGTAAACATGACAGTGATGATATCAAATTGACAGTTTTGCCATACTGGAAAAATGCCCAAGTGCATTATTTATTTCAATTTTGCAAAACTATTGCTGCTTCATTGTTTTAGGTCTCACCATCAGCACAAGCAGAGGATAATTTTCCATCAGTGACAAGTATATATTTTTCATAAACTGGTAAAACAACAAAGGTGCAAGCAGTATAAAGGAAATCACATCAAATTAAGCTTTTTAGATGCGTTGTAGCCACTAAACATGGAAAAACAAGAGAAAATGGTGCAGAGATAACCGTTTATCACACATGAAAACTTTTGTTTTTGCTATTAAAATAAGGCAAGATGCATCTCCCGACACAAAAACGTCTATTTTTGGTAGGGGTGTAAATGGGTCAAAGTCAGATGCAGAAACTGTTATTTCCGTATCCAACTCCGATAAGAATTATCAGAAAATATTGGATTCGGAATCAGATAATCCGAATCCATTTCGTCGAATTATCTGAAATCGGATAGTATTGAATATGAACAAATTTGAAAATTCAGATTCATAAATTGAATATTCGGATGATATAATATATATATATAATATATTATTAGATTCGGAAATCGATAATCAGATATGGAAACTATTTCCAATAGCTTATAAGACACATCCGAATTCGAATCCGATTTGCTATCGGTGATTAAGTAGGTTTTTGAATCCTGTAATTTCTACCAGAATCGAATCGGATAATCGAATTTTTGAATTTTTTGCGGCCCTAATTTTTTGTCAACAATTTTCAAGGTGATCATGCACTTTAACAATCAAAAAGTACATAGAATAGCTATTATGTTTCATCAAAATAGTAGCTCATTGATTCTTCATAACAACATAAATAAATATTCAATTCTATCACTCTTTTTGGTTTGGAGATGATGTATGCAGTAACTGCGCAGAGTCTCCAAGTTTCATGAGCAAATAAGGACAATGAGATAGCATGCAAATTAGTAAAAAGGGAACTGACCTTGGTTTTATCACATAAATTAAAATGAAGCTTATTGCTATGAAGAGGGACAGTCCACCAATTGTGAGATAAGCGACACCAAGAAAGTCATTCTTGCCACCAATCCAAGAAGTAGTAGAAAGAACGAGTTTCTTCTTTCCCCCAAAACTATATGTATTGTAGTTGTTTTGTATTGTCACTGTTATTTTCTCATCAGATTTGAGATCAACCTCTATCTTTCCATAGAGCTTTCTGAAGGTTGGAAGGGCTGCTGTTCGCATCCAGACTATGAGGTCCTCTTGGTCACTTAACTGCAGCATTTGACATAGAAGGATCAAAAATGCCAGACAAAAGAAGATGTCAAGAAAAGGATGTTTTCCAAAAATGAATCACACGCAGTTGAACTATGAGCATACATAACACTCACAGGAATGCTAGAATTTAGCTTAGCACCTCCAATCACACTCCCACTCTGGAAATTCTTGGGGTAGATGTCGTTGCCAAATTTATTGTCTTTATCACTTTTCCAAGCTATATTTTTCTTGTTCACTTCTATAACCTTGCTATCTAATGAAAATCTGTACGTATCATTAAACAAACTCCAGGCAATGAGACCACAGGGAACAATTGCAGATCCATTGGGCGTGTAGCTCTCAGGAGCACAAGATTCTGTTTGACGTTCACTTGCCTTGTTTCGCAACTGTTTATCATTCCGGCTCTTAACATACCTAAAAAACATTAAGTACGTTGAAATCTAATAGCCAAAATATAGATTACCTATGCATGCAGGATCATAAGTTAAAAGCAATCAGTTTGTGGATAGATATCCACTCAATCTGCAATAAGTGACAGCAATTCCCTTTGGCCATAATGAAAGCAACAGTTCACAGTTCAAGTTATCAGATGATATAAAAACAAAAACTATCATCCTTTATTGCATGAATAATTAAATTAAGACACAGGGCCCTCTCTAAAGTAGACCAACAAAAACTTCAACATCGAAACTTACAGGTCAAATCTAAGACAACTTACATTTGACCTGGTAGGGGAATATTGAGGTTTCATAACTGAATGGCCAAGGAAAATGTCTATAGGGGTTTATTCCAACAAAAAGAAAGACCACATCAATATGATGCAGATTTAAGTGCTTTCTGAAAAGAAAAATGTCCAAACTAAATTCTAGCATAGCCAACACATGGTGCCATCCTATCAATTTGGACAAGCTTTGAGATCTCAAAATGTTTTTTGAGTTTTGTGATTAACTAGCTATTTCATCAATGTATATATGTGACTGTCTACTGTCTATACATGGACGTTTTATAGATGGAGGGACATGAAACAGTTCACTGACCCCAGGCAGTGCAAAACTTTTCCGATGTTGGACACCTATGATGAACAAGAATTCCCAGAGGGTAAGCTTGAAGTTGAGGAGGAAGGACTGGTCCTTTTTCTCGTTTGGTTTTAACTGATTTGATCAGGTAGATATTGGAAAAAGAGAAAAGGGAATGAAAGTGCCCCAGTTTTGCCAGTTAACAAAATTGCAGCAGCAGAATATAACAGAATCCAATAGATAGATAGATATTCACATGTAGATGTCTACAAGACATTTATCAAGGTTCTTAAGACTTTGCCTGCAGAAGGATCACTAAAAGAACGCATTCCTAAAAAAGGCTTTTAAGACTCTGTCATGTCCCAGGCATGCATCTATGTTTGCCAACTATAGCTTCCTGCACATGGAGATTAGAATAATTTTGATCACTAATTATTAGCCAAATTTTAAACTGTGCCAAGGCAATGTCTCCAGGCAAGGCATTTTTATATGAATGCCAAAGAACCTAAAATTTTATTTGGAATATATAATCAGGCAAAAGTGAAGCACAAGGTGCATGTAACAGCAAAAATTTAGGGAATAACCGTAAATAGGACTTTAGAAAATTCTAAGAAATAAACCCAAGGATATATGACTTCTGCAACCAACAATAAAGAAACCATAAGTTCCCATCAATTCCACATTATATTTTGGATTTTGCCAGCACTAACCTAAGTGTCAGATCCTTCAAATGATATTCCTCCAACTATTTAGACGCATACACAAGCTATCTGCAGTCCCTAACTTACCTTTCCCACCAAACAGAAACATGAGATTTTCTATCACGAGACATTCCATTGTTTCCATCACTCTGCCCGTCCAATGGCAACAAGTTTCCTCACCCATTTTTTTCCCAGCATGTATCCCAGCTAACTAGAAACTTAAGTCCGAACATGTGTCATTAAGTAATCATCATTCAGTTTGCTTCCATAGATCAATCATGACTTATTCTCTTCCACAATCCATATCTTGAAGCTAAAACCAGTTAGACAATTTTATGGTTGTTCAGTAAACTCATAGGTCCGTAGTTTTTAAGTTCAACAGCTTATACCTTCTCTGGCACTAGCACCACATCTAAGACAAGTTTTACCTGAGTTCAACACAGTGCTCAACTTCCTTCTTGTGGTTCCATTAGCAATTTTGTGATGGAATTTTGTGTTTAAATCTCCTTTATAGAGCCACATCATTCTGGATATACCTCCTTCCAATAGACAACCAGAGCTGCACTTTCACAGTAGTTCTCTGTTTTGTCTTTACTCATTTACTTTCAGCTTTTGGATTCCCTCCACTATCTCTCTTTTCTTGGGTGCTTTTCCTTTGACCTTTTTTTCTGCCCATGACTTGATTGTACTCATGAATATCCTCAGTTTCATAATCTGAGATTTAGTAGCTGAACGTTGCAGTTTCACTTACTCCCAAACATCATTGACTAGAATGCCAAAACGTTCAATATGTAACCAGGCTTTCTCCAGTCTGAATGGCCTCTTTTTGTGGGGCATCCTTCACAATATCAGTGAAGAGTGTGACAATGTCCTTTTTTATTGGGCAGTCTATTTGTAAAAGGAAACAAAATTCTCACTCCAATTACTTTTTCAGTTTCCCCAGGCTTTCAGATTCTTACTGACTTTCCAACCCACAATCCTCCTCCCCCATTCAGAAGCTCCAAGTATTTGCCATTTTGCTACATTTGTCTTTTTCGGCAGGTTGTCAAACAGCATTAAATCCCCTGTAATGCACAAGAAAAAGTAAAGTGATAAACCACAGGTATTGCTTCTCTCTGTAGTCAGTGTGTCCACAGGCTACAGTCAACATCCAGTTGAGTTTCTTATGCTATTACTGTTAGCAAATTCCACCATCATAGAGAACTCTCCAACATAACCGAAAGTTTTTCCAAACATACTAATTATCCAGGTTCCATGCTAAGATAGTTATATGATAAGATAACTACTGAATTGCCAGTTGATCCTATAAACACAAGGTCCATGATTCCAAACCTGTGACTGATTTTACAACAGTAATCTCCACTACTCCGGTCTTTGTTTCACGGAAACAGAAGATATCAGTCCTTTCATCCTCGTCATTGTATCTCAAAGTCATTTGTTTCATCTTTTTAGCATCTAATATTCCAGGACAGAATAATTACCTTTTGGGAGATCGATTTTCATTCGATTCCCAACTAATGTGGTTGGGCATAGTAAGAAAATATTTGGCCTTCCTAGGTTTAGTTAGATTAAAATGGAATGGCAGGATTCATGTAGTTAATCGCAAATAAATGAGACCAAGCTCTGATGATAATCTTCTTTGGACCATATCGAAAGAGCTGTCATCCAACTGCTCACTATATGAGGATTTTAACAATGTTTATAAGTCCCTCCATGCTTTTTCTTTCTGTACCACCTTTTCCTGCCGTGCACTACAGGCCACACAAAGAAGAAGAGGAAAACCAGTGGGGGACCAACAGAAAGTCAGCGGTTTTGAGAGATCCCTCCTCCAAACTGCCTAAAACTTGTTATATACATCATGAATGGGGAAAATGCTCAATTACACAGACAGAAATGTCCCTGTAATTAAAACCACTAATAAAAGGGTAAAAAATGAAACAAATTAAACAAAACATACAACAAATTATTAAACTGCCTCTATTTACTCAACACCTGCCATAGCCACAATTTCTAGTCCAGTGCCCACTGTCTCAAAACTATCCTGCATTTTGGATCATGATGCCCAACAAGTGAACTTCCTCTTTTAGTTAGCCCCTTGTTAGTCATTTTCCCATTTTGAAAGTGGGAAGGGAAGCATCCCCTGTCACAATAATATTTCTTTCCTTTTGAACTCTCTGATTTTTTTTCGTTTTCAAGTCCAGTGAAGTCTCTGGCAGAAGGTGGGACAAAGGAGGGGAACTGAAAGGGGGTCCATGGTGGTGATCATATCTTCATGTGTGTTAAAGAGTTTGGGCAGTGGGGGTGCATGAAGAATATATACATATGTTTTGATTGACATCCTCAAGTGAAACATCAAGAAATCTCTAAGAATTTCAAGAGTTTCCCAACCACCAATCAGACAGACCATATTTATGTGATTGTTGAATGTTGACAGTCGAGAGAAATATGATGAATTGAATCAGATAAAAGATGGGCTGACCTTAGGAATGAGACCAGAACTTAAACATGGTGGAACTAGCTGAAACGGAGGAATGACTAGGCTGAGTTGTGTCTAACCAGAACTTAAGCATGGTGGGACCTGGCTGAAACTGAGGAATGACTAGGGTGAGTTGTGTCTCAGGGTGTCATTTAGAGAATCATTTTGCAAGAACAAAGCAAAACTGAGGAATGATCTGAGCTTTTTTTCAGAATACCAAGAGTAACACACATCCAGGATCAAGTCGGAATCACCAATAGCCTGAGCAATCAGCAGACCAAATCAGTCCATGGCAGTGCCCCCCCCCCCTCCCCACCCCATCGAAGTTCATCATGAGGTCAAAAACCCACATAAACTTTGAGTTGGTCACCCCTCTACCTTTATGTCCATTGTGGGCAACGGTACCAATGAAACACTTATCCAACTCCTCCACTCCCAAGGGACTTATTACATATGATTTTGTGATTTTGTCCTTGTCTTAATGCTAAAAAGCTTTGGACAAACATGGACAAGACATATTTGCCACTTAAGTTAGACATTACACTATCAACCCTGTTCTTCTGCCCTTTTTTGTATTGAATAAGAGTTTAGTGTATCGCCATTGCTGGAAACTTCCACTTCTTTTCTTAGTAGAAAGAACACAGAAAAGTCAAAGCATACAAAAGAATTAATTATCTTGATTTTGCTCTTTTTCTTGCTTTACGTCAATCATATGTTAAATGTCAGGAGGGACTTAAAAGAAGGAAAAATTCTTTAATACAAAATATCAAAGAAATGTCCAAATCAAAATGGTCCTGCTTCCATGAAGCTGGATTATCACAACACCATTCTTATGGAAGTGAAAACAATAGGAGAACCTCAAAAGTAACTGGTATAAAGAAAATAGGATTATTTGTCATAGGTAATTAAAACCTTCATCAATACTCAAATTTCACATACTGCAAGAGGTTTATGAAGTAGGTAATTGATGAAATATGTATGTTAAAACATATTACTCTCAAATGTTTTAAAAATCATAAACCATGAGACTCACTAGAGATGGTCAAGTATGTAAAAAGAAATACTGTGTAGGAAGTTTGCAACTTGATTAAGAAAAATGGGGGAGAAGAAATTGGTGATACATGATTTTGGTGTGTCTATGCACATCTGCAGGCCATTTCTTTTCATGAAAGGAACAATGATTAATAATGACTCAGAGAAAAACTGCTGGTTGCTCATGTTATCTGAATCATTCTGATCATAACAACATAATCACATGGTAACTCAGGGATACTGTCAAAAAGAGGAAAAGACATTATAGAATACAAATGTCCAAATAACCCTGAGGAAGGCAAGGAAACAGAACTTGATAGTCTAGTAGAAAATATTATTTATCTTCAAGAAAAGAAAAGTTGATATTCCAGACTTCAAGAGAAGACGCAAGGGACATATTGCTAGTTTTGAGTGGATTGCATACCGTCGATGGTTCTGGTAGAAGTTTTCAAGTTCATAGTAAATATAGACAGGATTTTTCATGAGCTTTGGAACCTGAAAATTTTATAAAATATTCAATATTGTTAAAACTATATAAATAAGAAGCGATTTGTTTGAAGAAAAGTCATTATAGGTAGCAGCATCCAAAAGAACTCATCAATGTAACTGTAGCTGCATTTATGGAATACCAATAAGCTATGCAGATAGACCTACAATTATTATTCTAGTGCAAGTTTTGTCAATCGCTTTATTCTGAATATAAGCAATCATATCATTCTGCAGACGCTCAGGAATGCATGCCACATCATATTGATCCACAATTTCGACCACCTACGCAATATAAGGAAGTTAGCACATTCAAGGACAGTTGAAATAATGTAACAGAGGGATGCAAATCAGAGGAGTCAAACTACCTTCTGAGAAGCAAACAAGGATGCAAGTCCAATTGGGATGAACATCACACTTATGAATGTGAATGTTGAGATTACCTGTGAATGAACAGTCACCAATTAGAAACAACACCAGTACACCCCTACAACTTCCAGCAACAGTTTCCATCCTAGAACAGTAATGAACTACCCATCCTGGTGTAAGAATAGGTTTCCAAGCAGGGAGCTCTTGCTGCGTAAATCTTGAATCTGCATTAGTGGCATAGAAGAAATGTGATTAAACTGTTTCCCATTTCTAGCATGCTTCTAAAGTATTAAAAATAAGCAATATCAAAGGTACTACATGCAAAAGAATGCACACACTGGAGAAGAATCTAGATGTTTAGTAATTAATAAGGATTTAAAGTTTTGTCAGGCAGATGGCTTTCAGTAAAAGTAAACAACTGAACAAAAGAAGCATGGTGCTTTTTACTGTAAAACTCAAGGCATAGCCTCTAGAATGGAACTTGCTTGCGTGGTATTGTGAAACACCCATGGTACTGCCCTGAGGCTATGGCTGCAAAGATGGTGCACTTTTAAAATGCCATTAGGTCGCATGATCAGGAAATATCAAAATAGTGGCATGAAATTTTAGTCTTAGAGGGCAGGTTTTCAAAAATATAGACAGAAAGAAAGAAGGAGAAAAGGCTGGAACCCCAAGGTTTATTCATGATATGACAATGAAGCTTGCAGCTTCAATAACATATAGTGGAAGCCTGTCTTGCCTATTAGTTTTCAACTATCACACGAATGTAGTCTAACAAGAGCACACCTTCATTACAGGAGACAGGAAAATGTTCACACTGCTTTCTCGACTTCAATAATTAGGACAAGTCGGGCCATTTGACATACTAAGGTGACACTGCCACTGGATCTACCATTCTGATTTAACTTTGATGTATAATATGCATAAGATATCAAAAGAGAAATTGACTGTTGGTTTTCATATATCTGAAGTGTAAAACGTCATTAAACACATTCAGACCATCGCTCATTTGGATGAGCCCTTAAGCTTATACACTTGAGTTAAAATATTACACATTTAGCCATAAGGTTGACTTAAAATGTGTGGTACTATCCACTTTCCCAAAAAAAAAAGATTGACTTAAAATAAGAAACATTGAAAGCCATACTTATGTTCTTATTTCTGCCTAGCGCTCCGTCCATATCATATTGGCAACAAGGTTTCTTGGATTTCTTTTCAGAAATGCAATTAAGGTTGGACACCTTCACAGATAGAAATCTTTAAATTTGTCACACTATCGAAATTTCCACATGCCTACCTTCAGTATGTTAAGCCTCCTTGGGAGCTTAAGTAAGAAGATATATGTGCCAACATAAAAAAGGACTAGAAAGTTGTATTTCCAGGAATGCCCCCACAGATATGATGAATATGAGAAGTTGTTCGCAATGAACAGTAATTTCACAGCATAAGAGCCAGTTTTCCAAATTCCAAGTAGCTAGCAGTGAATAGTGGACACTCACTTCTTGCTAGAATACCACAGTTCATACAACATAGGGACATTGGCCGATCCCTACAGGGCCCAAAAGTAAAGTGCAAGTTATTTTAGTGTTCTCTCTTGGGCATAGAAACCATGCTAAGAAAGCATTTTCTACCTCAATGATACAAGTTTATTCACCAGGCCTTCTGTTTAAGAAATGGCCTTCCTTTCCTGGTATTTTATCCTGTTGGTGGACAATCTCATCTCTCGAAGGATATCAAAGCCCTGCTTCAACTTTTGCAGATGACACTATAAATTAGATAAGAAAAACGATGGCTAATCACATCGTTGCATGAGATTAGGTTGATAGGTGCTCTACACATCAAATGTTTTAAGTAAAAATGGCAATCTAGTATGGTCTCGCATAAGATGATAATATCATTCATGAAGTAGATAAACTGGTTTGCAACGCCATCCACGAACTAGGCATTCGAATTTCAATTCTGCTTGTATCAATAAATCCTGCGAGGAGAGCAACTAGTAATTTGCTTACACCCAAAAGCACATATACTAGGAGCAGTGTTCACATACACCTTTGCCCCAATGGCACCAGAAACTTGCGCAAGAATTGCTCTTCCACGAATGCGAAATGATTGGAACTTATCTACACAGACGTTCCCTACTGTATCCGAGGTGGCAAAGACCTGTAAAAGCGCTCTATCACGTTGAACTTTAAGTTTTAACAATAATGCCAGGGGAGGAGATTAAATAAAACCATACGATTGACGACACCGATCTTCACATAGATGCCATGAAGCATGCACACTTCATAAGCAGAACAATTTCAAAAGAACACGATCAAAGACCACAACTCCCAGAAAAAGAAAAGTCAGCAAGAAGAACAACAGAAAACCTAGAGAACGAAAACACAACAAGAATATCCAGTAAGACGTACAAAAATAAGGCAATAGCAAACAAAACCCAAAAAAAAAAAACATGATCAAAGATGAACGCTAATTGCAAGTAGGTCTGGGCCTGCAGTAGAGATAGAGATTCACATTGGGGTTTCTTGGAGTTCCTCATGGCGGCGGAGGAATCCGCCTCTCCGTCGCTTCTGGAGGTGGCAGCTCCCTTGGGAGCCATCGAAATCCTGCGACCTTCCTCGAGGAACAGAGGACGGGACGGCGATCGCGTGGGAGCTCCGTAGGGACAGGGACGCGATGGGAGAAGAACCTCGTTGCCTCCTTCTCGATGGAGAAGAAATCTGCAGACGGGGGGGAGGAGGAGGAGGAGGTCGGGTTGGCGCCCCCCTAACCTTCCCTTGTTATTTTTGGAGGATCTGGGAATCGCAGTGTCTGCATCGGTTAGTGCTTCGCAACGGTCGTACTCGTACGTGCGCATCGGCATCGGCCGGCGTGGATCCAACTTTTCATGTTTACCCTATTTAAACTTAATTTGCATTCGTGTTTTTCTTATATTGCATGTATACCTTTTTCCGTGTGAATTAAATGTCAGTTACACTCTTGCGGCCAACTTTTGACGACAACAAGGTTATATCCGTTACTTAATCTGAATATGACGGGCCTAGATATAAATGTAAGCCTCATGCGGTACCCGTACCTCACATGATTTTATTTTGGTAGAATTATTTAGGGTTTTTTATTAAAATAATCATATTTTATTATTTAATTATTTAAATAATCACATTAAAAAATAATTCCTAAAATAGTCACCAAATTGCCACGTTGGCAAGTTGGCGACCGGAAACCGGATGCCAATGTGGAGTCGGCATTGATAATACCGACTCCAAAATCGATATTGACAATACCGACTTTGGAGTCGGCATTGCGATTGCCGACTTCGGAGTCGACATTGCCAATGCCGACTCCAAAGTCGGTATTGGCAATATCGACTCCAATTATATATTTAAAATATAAAAAAATCGTCCGCCCAGTGTGATACCCTGTTTAAAAAAAACCGTAAAAAATATTTGTAACATGTGATGTAAGTGCGGTCATCTCTTCCTCTTCATTTTTAAAATAAAAAAATATTACTCACTGTAGCGCTACAGTAAGTACTGTAGTGCTACAGTCAGTAACGGTAGATTTAAGTTTGTTACATTTTTCTGTTTTTGTTTAAATTTTTTTAATAAAATCTGATTGGATAACATTAGATTTTTTATTTTATAGATTTTATATATATAAAAAATGACATAAAAATTGTAAATTTATAGCAGTTACTGTAGCAGCTACAGTGACCCTACTAAATTACTGTAGCGATGTTCATTTTTTGTTTTAAAATCATTGTAGCGCTACAGTAAGTACTGTGCTATAGTTAGTAACAGTAGATTTAAGCTTTTTACATTTTTCTATTTTTGTTTAAAATTTTTTAATATAAAAAATTCTATAAAATAAAAAATCTAATGTTATCCAATCAGATTTTATTAAAAAAATTTAAACAAAAATAGAAAAATGTAACAAGTCTACTGTTACTGACTGTAGCACTACAGTACTTACTGTAGCGCTACAATGAGTAGCGTTTTTTATTTAAATCTGATTGGATAACATTTGATTTTTTATTTTATAGAATTTTTTATATTAAAAAAATTTAAACAAAAACAAAAAAATATAAAAAACTTATAGCACAGTACTTACTGTAGCGCTACAGTGATTTTAAAACAAAAATGAACATAGCTACATCAAGTTAGTAGGGTCACTGTAGCTGCTACAGTAACTGCTATAAATTTACAATTTTTATGTCATTTTTTTATATATAAAAAATCTATAAAATAAAAAATATAATGTTATCCAATCAGATTTTATTAAAAAAATTAAACAAAAACAGAAAATTGTAACAAGCTTAAATCTACTGTTACTGACTGTAGCACTACAGTACTTACTGTAGCGCTACAGTGAGTAGCGTTTTTTATTTTAAAAATGAAGAGGAAGAGAAGACCGCACTCACATCACATGTTACAAATATGTTTTTTACGGTTTTTTTCAAACAGGGTATCACACTGGGCAGACGATTTTTTTATATTTTAAACATTTAATTGGAGTCGGTATTGCCAATACCGACTTTGGAGTCGGCATTGGCAATGTCGACTCCGAAGTCGGCAATCGCAATGCCGACTCCAAAGTCGGTATTGTCAATATCGACTTTGGAGTCGGTATTATCAATGCCGACTCCACATTGGCATCCGGTTTCCGGTCACCAACTTGCCAACGTGGCAACTCGGTGACTATTTTGAGAATTATTTTTTAATGTGATTATTTAAATAATTAAATAATAAAATATGATTATTTTAATAAAAAAGCCAATTATTTATATTCCCTTAACATTTTATGTATTTTGTCCTATCCCTATATTCTTTATTGTATCATATATAGATACTCTTTGTAGTAAGAAGGGATACAGCTTTTGTCCTGAAGGTCTAACAGTACTGTACTACTGTCAAAGTTAATAGCATGTAAATTTTTTTACTTTCGGGGGTACATAAGATAACATAAAAATTCTAAGGATGTATATTTGTTATTATTTTAATCATCTGAGCAAGTTAAATAAGGTTAAGTATGTCTTTTCTTGATCTTAACCCATCTGACTTTATGCTAATAGTAATGAAATGGTTGGTAAGGGCGGGCACATATATGGGATACATACAATAATGTAGAGATACAGGGGATTAAAATGGAATATAGGATATTGGGCAAAATTATATATATATATGTCTAAAATCTTTTATATTTAATTATATACCCCTAAAATTCAAATATTAGAGTGTATATCCCTCAAATCAAAAGAAATCGTCATATATATCCCTACCATTTGATTCCGTCTATTTAACTCAATTATAGTTGAGTTAAGAAGAGAAAATGACTTAAGCAGCCCCTCCCCCCGCTTGAATTTGTCATTTTTATCTCTTTTGACAATTCCATCTAGTTGAGGACGAAATATTCTTCAGATTCTGACGGTCAATTAACTACATAGATATAATTAATATTTTCTTTCAATTGGAGGGATATACGATTATAGTTAGATTTTGGAGATGCACAATTGAATATGAATGATTTCAAGGGTATATAAATAATTTTCCCCAGATTATTTGACAATATATATATATATATATTATTCCTTTATTTTAATACAAATATATGTAAAAAAGCCTTTTTAATCTAATAAGAAAAAATCCATTATCAGGGCCGCATTTTACTTTTTTTGTATAATATTTATTACATTATAGTAAACAAATTTCATTAATAGCATTATAGATTGACTCATAATTGACCTATATTTTTTACACGGAGGGATTAATTTTATGTCTACTTATCTTTACATATTTATCAGGGCCGCATTTTACTCTTTTTTGTATAATATTTATTGCATTACAGTAAACAAATTTCATTAATAGCATTATAGATTGACTCATAATTGACCTATATTTTTTACACGGAGGGATTAGTTTTATGTCTTCTTATCTTTACATATTTCTTAAAATATATATTCATTTAATAAAGATAGTGTTGAACTCGATTGGCCTTTAACGTTTTTCCTTTAATAATTTTTTTTAATATAAATTCGTTTAATTTTGATGAGATTAATCTTAAATAATTTTCTGGGGTGCTTAATAAATAAAATAAGGATGAGAGTAATTATAAATAAATATTAGACTAAAGGATTTAATATGATTGTAGAGAACCGTAGTTCATTAAAATCTGATGTCAGGGTGTATGTTTGTAAGACAGTATTTGGATACCCAAATTACTACTTTATTAATAAAATTATTAGATGGTGGATAGACCTGGTTGTACTGAATGTTGCTGCATCCATGTTGTGCATTTCAGCTCAGAAGTTTGCAGTTGAGGGTACACAAGAGCACAAGTGGTCGTGCTATATTTTCTTTGAAGAGAAAAGTTTACTGCACTTGAGGAAGTGCAGTAAGTGCAATCCACTCATGTAACGCATTGTTGGGCGCCACGTGATTTTTTTTTTAATTTAGTATTTCTATTTTAGAGCCCAATTTTTTTATTTTGGAGCCTATTTTTTTTTAGCCTAATTTTCTATTTTAGAGCCTAACTTGTCTTGTGTTTTAGAGCCCAACTATTTTTTAGACTCCAAAATAGAAAGTTAGGCTCCAAAATAAAGGGGTTGAGCTCCAAAATAGAAAGACTAAATTAAAAAAAAAATCACGTGACGTCCAACAAGACACCACATGAGCTGCAATTCTACGTAGATTGTACTAATTACTGCACTTCCTCAGGTGCAGTAAGCCTTTCTCTTCCTTAGAAATACTTATTGCAATGTGCAAGACTCTCAAGATTATTTCAATTTTGCTCTATATCATAGAGTAGCAACTAAAATCACGTTGGAGTATGTACCATAATCAGCTCACTTTGAGTAAAGTTCAACAATAATGGAGCATGATTTAGCTAATTCTTTGACCCCTTCTCTCTCCAAATGAGGGCAACAATATAACGTGTGTATATATATACATATATATATATGTATATATATATATATATTTCTTTTTTGGTTCATCATCTCAATTGGTTAACCAACTGAGGAAGTCCCGCCACATCAAAATAACCCCATAAAGTTACAGGTGTGCTTGCCAAATTTTTGAAGGAGTGTTTACATTCTCCAAAATTCCCCCCCGGGGGGGGAGGGGTGGCGTAGAAAATAAACCATGTAAAAAATTAAAGGTGTGGTTTGACAAAATTTTTAAGGTGTTTACATTCTCCAAAATTTTCCATGATTTTATCTTCTTAACTGATTTTCATACGTTTTGCGAACAGGAATTTCGATAATTGAGAACTTATTTTCTCACATGTCAAGAATATTTCTTATTTCTGAAGAAACTATTTTTTCATCCCCCTTTGGAGAAATAATTTTCAAAAAAGATGTATCACCCACATATTTTTTCTCTATCGAGTCCAAATCCTCCCAGTACATGAGAAGATCAGACTCCAATAATCACTAACGGGGTGAAAGATTAGTGGGAGTTTTGTAAAAAAAATCCAAATCAAAACATAAAAAAAAAAGTTTTTAAAAAAGTTCTTTTGTAAAACTCTCACTCAACCCCCTCACCCCATTGGTGACCGACGATCCTCCCATATACCGGATCCTCCCATATACCGGAAGGATCCAGACTCTTCTCCATCTCCTGAAGTAAATGCAAACCTGTGGTTCTATTTTCGTGGGTTTTCTAGAAATATGCAAGCGCATGATTTTACTTATTGGAAATTATTTTCCATGAATTTACTCTTTGAGAAAAAGATTTTTCATAATTTTCTATCCCTTGGGGAACTTTGATAATGAGCATTGCTTAGGAAATCACTTTTGGTTTACACTTATAACATAAAGAGACAAAAATTGAGAACACTTCAACAAAAGTCAAAACTTCCTTCGCAAAATCCTCTTTTTACTCCCATGGAGGAAGAGAAAGACTTAATACTCGAGCGACTCAGTACAAAAGCCAATGTAGAGTGCTCGAGTGCCGACCTGATTGGTCGGGCCTGTGGACCTCCGCGTCCGACCAATCAGGTGAGCGCCTGCGCAAACCAACTCGGCTTTTGTACCTGGTTGTCGGATATAAAACCTTTCTCATGTAGGAAACTACAAATTGGAATTTTTAGTTGGAAGCCAAACATGGCCCTAAAACTGTGTAAATTGGCACTCAAAAGTGCCAATTGATATGTACAATATCGCTTCCCCTTCAGCCAATATTTACGCTCCGCAGCGAAGAGGTCATAGTTCCCCGTGTGTACACTTTGATCCGAATTCTTGAGCTTGGTTCTCAAAATGAAGCCCAAGACCCACATCTGAAAACAAGGAAATTAAGAGGAATCTGTTCCTCCATCCCCAGCAGCTCCAAAAGAAAATTTTGTATCTGCAAACAGAGGAATCTTCGCACATTAGATGGCTACAACTCCTGAAATGGGATAAAACCTGAGGAAGAAAAGGTTCAATAATACTTGCTAGAGATATCATGGGCTTTGTATCATTTCCAAGTAAGGATATTTTGACTTAAGATAGGATCTCATTGCTCCCGAGCAAGAATAACATTTGGGTTTTTTATCCGAGATGCAAAAATTCCAAAAAGGGGGGAGCATTTTATGCCCCAATCAAATAAATAAAGCCCATTTTCTGATGGGCTTAAAGTAATCAAGAACATGATAAAGTATAAATGTTTACTCTTTTTTAGACCATAACCGACATGTGCTTCGGTTCCAAAGAGTTTCAAATCTAATTCACAGAAAACTGGATATAAAGAGAACAAGGAACTTAAAAAGTTTAACTTACAAGTTATAAGCATGCAGAATGAATGCCAGAGAAACAAGGTGCAGTGGTGCGGTATCATATAATGCGCAAGCTCTCTCATCAGGTGGTATTGCGCATGTGCAGTAGTTGGTGCAGTCTTGCAATACTGAAAAAGACAGCAATATCATGTCAAAAAATAAATACAAAAGAGGCAAGTTCAAATAATATAAAAAGTATGCATCATGTAGCCTTAGTAGAATTTTCTCAATACCTGCAGTTCTGTGGCACCCTCCATGTGAACATGTCAGCATCCTTGACAATAGGTGGTAGAGATGTGTACATAGTCCAATCATCAAGCATGACTCTAAGATCATGAACTTTACTTTTCAGACCAATGCAACAATTCGCATGCATTGTACAGACCTTATTCAAATCCTTGCTTGGTTCACATATCCCACCAAAGTAGGCAGTATCTAAAAATCTCATGCTTAATCCCATGTCACGAATAAATTGATCATGCTTAATAAAGTTAAGCACATCCTGATCATGATAGCCTGGATAATCCTCTCTCGAAGAGAACCAAAACTTGTAGAATTCTACAGTTCGTTGACTAGATTTTACATAGTAAAATCCCCCGTTAAGTATACTTCGCAAATCACTGGAGTTGCCTACAAAGTGGTCACATGCAATCTGGAAATCACCATCTGGGTAAAAATGTGGCAAAGGATCGCGGAACCACATGACATCAGCATCCTGCAAAAAAAATGAAATGACCACATACGACAACAACAAAAAAAATTGCTATTCTTTAAGTGTAGCATAGACAAAATTGGATAATCTTCTCTCACGATTAACTTGTTTACTACTTGAAGTCAAATTTCATTCACTAGTAAGGAACTAGATGACTATGTCCTATAGGTGATCAGATTTCTTTGAAGATGTTATGTGAGTTGATTGTCAAAATAATCACAAAAGTTTTACTATAATTAAGAACATGTCTTATACTTTATGACTGTCAAAAGAATCATAAATGTTTTACTATTATTAAAATCCACATTCTCTCGTGCATACGTACACTGTATGCAATCATCTTTACTTTCATTTGGAGTATGTTTTTTTTCTTTGTGATCATACATCGATTATACTACTGCTTGGTGATCACAGTTTTATTTGATTCACGGTGAGGCATTTTTAATGTCCACATCCTTATGGTGATCATGACAGGGCCTCTAGTGATGATCCCTTGCACACTCTTTCTTCTTCATATCACCAAAGATGAGTGTAGTCTTTATGTTCTTTGGGTGATGTTTTTACTTGGGGCTATCATTGTTTGTGTGGCCTGAAAGTCCTGCCTCACCTTGCACACTCTTTCTTCTTCATATCACCAAAGATGAGTGTAGTCTTTATGTTCTTTGGGTGATGTTTTTACTTGGGGCTATCATTGTTTGTGTGGCCTGAAAGTCCTGCCTCAGACAGCATTTTTCACAGTAAAACACATCAGGGAGACAAGAATCAAAAACGTCAATGAGATAATGAAAACCTTAACAACTCAAGGAGATGAATAAGAACTTCTTTCCCATGGACCTGAACTCATACAATTTCTTCTTAATGACCGACTTAATATTGAAGAACTTTATCAAATTAGATTTTAAACAAATAAATGAACAAGTAAACTGGGGAGAATTTCCTAATTAAAAAGGTGATCAGAGAATACTTCAGTCTCCTGTCAACATGGAAGGCAGGATGGGATAGGCTCAGGTATCGGCCAGGGCCAATCCCAATCTGAATCGGTTGGATCGGCCATGGCCGACTCGATCCAGAATCAGCCCATCCTGATCCGGATCTGCCGATTCTGCCTTCCATGCATGTCAAAGATTCCTCCACCAGAATTACAGAGAAAAAAGGAGTATCAGATCAGCCCAGGGTTGATCTGATACAGATCCAGCCAATTCGCTGGAAGTGCGGATCAGCCAGCTAAAAAAATATTTTTTGAAAAAAAACCACAAAAGTCAGAGAAAAAAAGAGGCATTGAAAGAAGAAGAAGAAGATTAAAAAATTTCCTCTAAAAGAGGAGGTTGGTTAAAGAAAGGGGGAAAAAAAAGCTTTTCCTATGATTGCTCCTCCCCTTACCCTTTTATCCCCTTCCCCATATAGAAGAATAAAATAAACAAAAAGCCCTCCCTTACCAATGTGCCCCCCTCCCTTCCCCATTCAAAGGTTCCCACTATTCCTATTCCCAACGTGGCATGGAAAAGGGGAAAGAGAGGAAAAAGACCTCCATTCATGGATGGCAAAATCAGCCAAATCGGATCAGAATCGGCCGATGTCGATACGATTTTAGAGGGGGGGATGTCTAACCCCCCACAATTTTAAGTGGAATCGGAGTGGATCGAGCAAAATCAGACTAGATCGGCCCGATCCAATCCGATTCCGCACGATCCACCCTGATTCTACCCGCTCTAGCCATCTAAAGGGTTTTTTTTAATCGAGTCGGCCTGAATCGGGCCGAATTCGACTGGAACGAGCTAGCGCGGATCCCTCCTTAAGGAGGGGATTGATCCTGCGTAGATAGCACGCTATCTACGCATCCCCCCCCCCTCCTCCCCCCTCCTTGCCCTAGCCTCCCAACCTGTAGAAGGCAAAATCAGTGGGATCGGCCCAAAATATGCCGATCCAGATCGGATCGCAGCATGGGGATCCAATTCCGGGGGAAAGTCCTTGAATCGGCAAGACTTCTAGCTGGATCGGCCGAAGTCAACTAGAATCAGACTGGGTCAGCCGATTCCAGTCCGATCCAAGTCGATGCCTTTACTTATTTACCTAAATATCATTTAAGTAAATATTCGAATTTGTAGTTTCATTTACTTATGATATTACATGTAATTGCAGGGTATCAAAAATCGGCCGAATCGGATCCGGGTTGGTTTGTAGGCCCCCAATCCGATCCGGGGTAACCCTGTTAGGGGCCGAGTTCAGACCGATTACAGGTTGAGTCTAGGCCAATTTCAAATCTTATTTACCTGAACATCATTTAAGTAAATGTTAGTATTTGTAGCTTTATTTTCTTAAGATATTACATGTAAATAAGGAAGTATCCACATTTGAATCCAATAAAAATATCAAAAAAAATCATATATCTTACTAATAAAAAGTCAGCTCTCTCATCTAAGAAGAAAATCACGATTTTGGTGATTTCATCAAAATAGCGTCTTTCTAATCCCTCATAATTTGGTCTATCTAAAATTTCATAATTCAAATAAATCTAATAGAACACTAAAAATCGAAAGTCCGGTGAAAAAAGACATACATGCATATGACTTCTCTGAGAGAGTCACTCTCCTACTGACTAGGACTTAGTTGTTGTCAATAAAAGAGTGGCTCCATTAGAGAAGTCATATGTACGTATGACTTTTTTCACTGGACTTAATGTTCTATTAAATTTATTTGAATTATGAAATATTTAGATAGACCAAATTAAAAGGGATTAGAAAGACGTTATTTTGATGGAATTACCAAAATCGTGATTTTCTTCTTAGATGGGAGAGTTGACTTTTTATTAGTAAGAGATGTTTTTTTATATATTTCTATTGGATTCAAATGAGAGGTACTTCCTTATTTACATATAATATCTTAAGTAAATAAAACTACAAATACTATTTGATATTTTTATTGGATTCAAATGGGGGACACTTCCTTATTTACATGTAATATCTTAAATAAATAAAATTACAAATACTAACATTTACTTTGATGATGTTCAGGTAAATAAGATATTGTACGTTAATATACACTTGTATGATTGATACACATATTGATTATGTTTATACATTAATATGACTGTATCATACACTTTATTTTGATGTATTTCAGTTAGTAAATGCAATCCTCATATTTTCTATTTTTTTCATGATTTTTACAATTTTTATAAGCAGTCAATCCAACCACCCCTGGCTCAACCAGGATCAGCCGATCTCGGATCGGGACCAGCCGATCCGATCTATTTTTGGTTGGCCGATCCAGCCCTAATCCCCTTGTTCTTGAACCTTGCATGTAAATAAGAAAGTACCCCCCATTTGAATCCAATAAAAATATTAAAAAATCATATATTTTACTAATAAAAAGTCAACTCCCTTATCCAAGAAGAAAATCGTGATTTTGATGATTCCAAACGACTTTCTAATCTCTTATAATTTGGCATATCTAAAAACTTCATAATTCAAATAAATCTAATAGAATACTAAAAATCTAAAGTCCGGTAAAAAAAGTCAAACATACATATGACTTCTTCAAGAGAGCCACTCTCCTACTACAGCAACTAAGTCCCAGTCAATAGGACTTTCAGTAGGAGAGTGACTCCTTTCGAGAAGTCATATACATGTTTGACTGTTTTCATCGAACTTTGGAGTTTTATTATTCTATTAGGTTTATTTGAATTATGAAATTTTTAGATAGGTCAAAATATGAGGGATTAGAAAGTTGCTATTTTGATGGAATCACCAAAATCGTAATTTTCTTCTTGGATAAGAGAGTTGACTTCTTATTGGTAAGAGATATAATTTTTCTAATATTTTTATTAGATTCGAATGGGGGTACTTTCTTATTTACATGTAATATCTTAAGTAAATGAAACTACAAATTCTAATATTTACTTAAATGATATTCAGGTTAATAATACACAAAATCTTTAATATTTTATGTTTTTCTTGTGTTCTTATAGTAGTAATAATACACAAAGTCTTTAATTTCATGTTTCATATACTATGAATGCATGTATGATTAATTTTTAATGCAAATGTTAGTTCTTTCAACTTATCTGATTTTTCTGATTTTTTCTAAATTTCCTTAATTTATCAAGAAAAAAAACCTTTTTTAGTCTGGTTGATCCAGGATTGGCCAGACTTCCCTTGGATCCGTCGGATCTTCCGATCCAATCTCGATCGATCGGATAGGACCTTAGCAATCTCGATTCGATTTCGATCTTGCCTACTATGTCCCAACCCCACCCCCCCCCCCTCCGGCGATCCCCCCCCCCCCCCCAGCACCGGAGCTCCGACAAGGGTCACCACCAGCAACTACCGCTGCCATCAACCACTACTTCTTCCTCTCTCTTTTTCTCTTCTCCTCTTTCTCCCTTCTCTACTTTTTAAATTTTTGAGATCTAAACTGTCACGCCCCGACGCGGAATATCGGAACACGAGGCAGTTGCAAGCAAACGGGTATAGAGCGAGTACTAGACATCAAACCATTGCACAATGAATAATACTAAAGCAAATTCATTTCATTAATAACTTTCCAAATGTCTAGTTCCAACCACTAATATCAGAGTCATTCTATAGGGCCCAATTACATTGAATAAAAGTAAAAGACTAACTAAGACTCTAACATAACTCTAGGACGTTAAGGTACTCGTGACATCACTCCTGGTCATTCCCGTCCTCTTGAGTGTATGTATCATCCTCGATCTCACTTGAGAGCATAATGACAAATAACGCAGGGTGAGCGATAACGCCCATTAGGACTTAAATCTCAATAGTCAAGCAGGCTTTAAATAATTAATGTATTAAAGGCAGAGTAACTAATGATAGAGCACGAGAGTCAAGTAAAGTGAGAGAGAGCATGATGGCACGTGAACGAAATAGCACAACTTTCCAAATATAGCACGAGAGTGTCGAGTATAGCACAAAATAACAAGATGGTCATAGCACAAATAGCACAAAATATAGCAATAGCACAACGAGCATAGTATAGCACTTTTTGTCAATAGACACGAGAGAGTATAGCACTTTTTTATTGTCATTTAGATAGTCGAGATAGATAGCACTCGAGTGTAATGCCAAACACTCTGATCATTTAACTCCCATTGGCACTAGCACTTTCGGCCGCACATTCCAGGACCAGATCGGGCCCTTTATATATTTTGCCAGGCATTGGTTATATTATTTATCTTTAGACAATCAATCAATGGCCAATATAGAGTACCAAGAAATAGATGAGAGCACTAGATGAATAGACGAGATAGTAGAGAGAACGTGAATAGATGAGCGAATAGAGTGTAGATAAGAGCTAGTGGACCTTGCACGTAATGCGTCGAGTAAATAGGCAATAGTAACAGTTGCACAATACGCGCACTTGGTGTTGGCAGTCAGGTGGAACTCGCGACCCTTCCACTGGCCATGTTAAGTACAGGTCCAGAGATCCGACGTGATTCAAGACGAGAGTGAACTTCTAATGGCCGTTTGGATCGTATTGATCCCTAAAGACATCGTAGGTGTTAGGGTACAACCGGCTCGTCGACCATGTGGGAATCCATAGACAGAGGAGACTTACGGAGACCTTGAACGAAGACTCACTAGTCCGGCAGAAGGAGTATCCGTCGGAGAGTTCGTCCAAGTCAAGAAAGAGTGTGTATAGAACAAGTGCTCGACGTTCTAAAGGAGTTCTAGAACAGTGGAGCGTCGGTATCGGTGTTTCCAAAACATCGCACGAAAACGTAAACAAGTTCCTTTAAAATAGGGCAATTTAATTACCTAAATTACCAGATATGTTATGTATCATGTTCATGTCAATTAAGCCATATATGGATAGTTCAAAGTGTGTGCTTTGTGTAAGAGAAATCATAGACATGACAAGAATCAAGTGTATATCTTTTAAGCAATTATACCAAGTAAGATTATAACAGTTTATTTACTGCGGTGATGACTATTAACAGAAGTATAGACACTGTAAAGAGTTCGAGTATGAAGAATCAAGGGTGTTCCTGTAAAAGACCCAGATCGCGACGCACCCCCGTGAGGGTAGCGACGGTGTCAGGGCGGATCGCGACAAGGGCTTGCACTGAACGCGACAGGTTGTTCAGAACAGGCGCTGAGATCGCGACGGGGTCTTGCAAAGATCACGACAGGTTGGTCATTACAGACGCACGGATCGCGGCGGCATTGCCTATCGCGTTCAGAATGCGACGGGTGATGTTGTCGCAACGAGAGCATTGAACGCGGCCTATCGGGCCGTCGCGTTCACAGGGTCTGCGCCTGTGTCCGACAGGGAACAAACATATCTTGGATTGCGGTCCAGACTTGCCTTTCTTCGACATAGGGTGATTCAAAAATCAAGAACAAAAAGTACAGTCGATGAAAAATCATGGAATCAATTTTAAACCACTCTAGACATGCAAGAGTACTTCCCGTAAATAGAAATTTGTAAACAGTCATAGTTTCGGCATGGTTTAATCACATCAAACATGGAGGATAGAATACTGGGAATAGTTGGGATGCAAGATTTAATTCGCAAGACATGGTGGATGGAATTTAGGGCTTTCAGGGGCTAAAGATCCCTAATAGCCGTTAGTATCTTCAGTAAAAAATTTGTAGCACGAAATCAAGTGTACATGGAGAACAAGAGCTAACAAGGGGGTTCGGGGTCATATAAGTTGCAGAACATGGAAAATCAAGAAGTAATTATTGGCATAATGATAAATTACGAAACTTGAGGGGTTTGTTCCTATCACATGGAACAACCTAAGGTCGAAATCTTTTTAATTTTGCTCGTAACAATGCCTACCTTTCACGTTTTTCCTCTTCTAGGGTTTGAAGATGAAGAACTCGAGAAGAAACTTTGATAGATCTTCCTCTCCACGATTTCTCCTCCTCTTGCTTCTCCTTCTAGTCCAACAACCTCTTGGCACGAGCTAGGGCCGGCCATGAGGGTTTTAGAGAAGTATTTAAGCTCCCCATAATTCTATTTCCTAGTTTAAGTCTAATTCTCATTTAATTCCGAGTTTCCTATTTTCCTCTCCCCTTTTTAAGCAAGAGATCTCCTAATTGGGTTGAGAGAGAGGGGATTTCGTGGCCAAGCAATTGAGGTAGGTTTAGGATTCCAAATTCAACTCAAACCACTTATTTTAATGCATTAAATACCTTCTTTTTATTTAAGTAATATTTTAGTTACGAATTTAAGATAATTTCCCATTATTCCCCTTTTAAGATTCTCTATTTTAGCCCACTAAATTCTAATGGGTCAATTTAATAAAGTCCCTCACTTCTTTTCTTTTAATGAGTTTTAGTTAATTTTCTTTTATTTGATTTTTTCCTAATTTTTATAAATTATTAAATTTTTATTTTCCAAAAATCCAAGTTGCTACATCCTCCCCCTCTTAAAAGGAATTTGGTCCCCAAATTCATATGATCATTCAGGAGAGAATGTCTTACCGAAAAGATCGGGGTAGTTCTGTCTGATGATTCCTTCCGGTTCCCATGTGGCTTCTTCCACTCCGCGGTTATTCCATAAGACCTTAACCACGTGGATGGGACGGTTCCTGAGCTGTTGTATCTTCCGTTCCAGTATCTTGACTGGCTTCTCTTCGTACGTCACATCCTTGTTCAGCACCAACTTCTCGTGGCGAATGATGTGTGTAGGGCCAAAGACATATTTCCTGAGCATGGAGACATGAAACATATTGTGTACACATGCCAGATCCGGTGGCAATGCCAGTCGGTATGCAACCTCACCAATCTTTTCGAGTACTTCAAAAGGACCAATGAATCTAGGACTGAGCTTTCCTTTCACTCCGAATCTTTGGATGCCACGTGTAGGTGACACCTTTAGGAATACATGATCACTGACTTGGAATTCTAAGTCCCGCCTTCTTTTGTCGGCATAGCTCTTTTGTCTAGACTGAGCAGTCTTAAGCTGATCTCTAATCACTTGTATGTCCTTTATGGTACGTTGCACCATGTCTGGGCCTAGCCACTACTGTTCTCCAACCTCATTCCAGCATGCAGGAGATCTACAATTCCTTCCGTAGAGTGCTTCGAACGGTGCCATCTTGATGCTTGTCTGGTAACTGTTGTTATAGGCGAACTCAATAAGGATAGATACTCGTTCCAATATCCTTGGAAGTCTATGGTGCAAGCTCTCAACATGTCTTCCACTATTTGGTTGGTTCTTTCAGTTTGCCCATCAGTTTGTGGATGGAATGTGGTACTAAAGTTGAGTTTAGTACCCAGTGCACCTTGCAGTCCCTTCCAAAAATGAGATGTAAATCTCGGATCTCGATCCGAGACAATAGATGATGGAACTCCGTGCAGTCTTACTATCTCCTTGACATATAGGGCAGCTAGTACCTCCACCGACCACTTACTCTTTATAGGCAGAAAATGGGAGGATTTGGTTAGTCGGTCGACTATGACCCATATGGCGTCAAGTCCACCACGAGTCTTGGGTAAACCCATGATGAAGTCCATGCCAATGCTTTCCCATTTCCATTCTGGAATATCCAGCGGTCTGAGTACACCAGCAGGGCGTAGGTATTCCGCTTTTACTTGTTGGCAAGTAAGGCAGTGAGCGGCATGTTCAGCTACCTCTCTCTTCATGTTCGGCCAACAAAATGTTCTTTTCATGTCTTGATACATTTTGGTACCTCCTGGATGAATAGTGTACTTTGTCTTGTGAGCTTCATCCATTAGCTTCCTCTTTAGTTCTTCATTATCGGGAACGCATGTCCTTTCTTGAAAAACAAGCATTTCATCTTCGGTCATAGCAAAGTTCGGTCTTTCGGCTAGAGTTTCCTTGACGCGAACTAAGAATGGATCATCATCCTGTTGAACTTTGATCTCCTCTAGCAGATCAGATTGAATCTTGATATTGGCAACCAAGACTCGATCATCCCTATGTTCCCTTACGAATTGTTCCAGTAGTTGCATCTCGCCAAGGACTAGACTTGAAACAGACGCCATTGGCTTCCTACTAAGAGCATCAGCCACGGCATTACCCTTGCCTGGATGGTATTGAATGTTGAAGTCGAAATCCTTCAGATATTCTAGCCATCTTCTCTGTCTCATGTTAAGTTCTTTCTGGGAGAATAAATACTTCAGACTTTTATGGTCTGAGTAGACAGTGAACTTTTCTCCGTAGAGGTAATGTCTCCAGATTTTCAAGGCGAAGACCACGACAGCCAACTCAAGATCATGCATGGGATAGTTGACTTCATGAGTCTTCAGTTATCGAGAAGAGTAGGCGATGACTTTCTCCTTTTGCATCAGTACACACCCTAGCCCAATCCCTGAGGCATCGGTGTAGACAGAGAAACCTTCTCCCTCTATTGGCAGAGCAAGAACAGGTGCTGAAGTCAGGCAATCTTTAAGAGTTTGAAAATTTTTCTCACACTCTTTATTCCAGGAGTATGGATTCTCCTTTCGTGTCAGTCGTGTAAGAGGAACGGCGATCTTGAAGAAGTCTTTGATAAACCTGTTGCCCTGTTGACAAGCCCAGAGGGGGGGTGAATGGGTTTTTATAAATTCAATCTAGGAGATACCTGTAACCAAAAACAATCACACAAACGATCTTCGAACAGCGTTAGTTACTTGTTAGTTTAAATAACAATTACGCAATGAAGACAATCACACAACACAAGGATTATCCTGGTTCGGACTTCCTTGACTTAGGAGTCCTACGTCCAGTCCCTGAGCAACAACTCAGGATTGCACTAACTAAGGTACAGTCCCCTTAAGGACGCTACAACACCCAGCTCAGCTGGTCTTCCTTCACACACGAAGGGAACAACACCCTGGATACCACCAGGTCTTCCTTTACAACCAAAGGGAGCAACACCCTGGATACCACCAGGTCTTCCTTCACACCTGAAGGGAACAGCACAGAGAAGAGTAAAAAAGACTTTCACGCCCCTAGATCCAGCTTTTAATAAGAGAGGATCTGAAGCAACTAGAACTGAGAGCGAAGAGATTATGAACTATTCACACCCTCAGAACTGTACATGCTCTCTCAAGATTTTCACAAGAACTAGAGGAGAGCAAGAGAGCAGAAAAACGGAGTGAAGGATCTTGGCTCTTGATTTTCTTCAGAAGAATTTTAAAAATAGTCTCTCAACCGCTCGTCTTCTCTTCTTCTGTCTTGTATATATATATATCTTCAATTTGAAAACTAGTCGTTGAAGAGATCGTTGTCTCTCTCTTGAGTAGCCGTTAGACTGAATGACATCTGGAGTCTTGGAAGCTTCCTGTCACAGTCTTTTGATCACTTGAGCATGTAATGAGATGAGATCTTCACAGGGATCCGTTGGCTTTTATTTGTCTAATGTTGTACCATGAAGTTACATCAAAGGTCTGCACAGATGTCAAGCTCAAACAGCAGACAGATAGGCTGTCTCTGATATCAGTCAACGTCAGTAGCAATAGTCAAGAAAATAGTAATGCCAACTGACTTGAGTCTGAAGGACGTTATCAGAATAAGCACGATAAAGGAAGATATAGTCTGCATGCATGCAGAGATACGTGCAGATCTCATAAATGCAGAAGCGTCAGAGAGATGTCTACGTGGAGTTTGACTGGTCAATGCTTTAAGATGAATAAGATATGAAATTGAAGACTATATAACTTATGAAATCGTTATAAGATACAAGTCGTTATGACGATACAGAAATCGTTGTGAATCATGAACACTTATCAAGTCGTTATGAACTCTAAAGAAATCGTTGTGAATCATGAACACTTATGAAGTCGTTATGAACTCTAAAGAAATCGTTGTGAATCATGAACACTTATCAAGTCGTTACAACAAGCAAGTCGTTGCGAGTTCTAAAGAAATCGTTATGATAACTTATGAAGTCGTTACAACAAGCAAGTCGTTGCGAGTTCTAAAGAAATCGTTATGATAACTTATGAAGTCGTTACAACAAGCAAGTCATTACGAGTTCTAAGGAAATCGTTATGATAACTTATGAAGTCGTTACAACAAGCAAGTCGTTGCGAGTTCTAAAGAAATCGTTATGATAACTTATGAAGTCGTTACAACAAGCAAGTCGTTGCGAGTTCTAAAGAAATCGTTATGATAACTTATGAAGTCGTTACAACAAGCAAGTCGTTGCGAGTTCTAAAGAAATCGTTATGATAACTTATGAAGTCGTTACAACAACGACTTGATTGAAACAACATGACTTTTCAGTCTTATGAACTTCAACAGAAATCGATATGAACTTAGAGAAATCTCATGTTGAAAAGATTAAAGCTTCAGAGCAATAATGCATACCTTTATTGGCTTGTTTGACTTTGGTGATTTTTCCTGTACTTAAGACTTATGAAATATTCAGCAGATATAATTGATAAATTGTTGTTTGGTTTTGTTAATCATCAAAATATGTATATATATAATTAATTAAAATTGCATGGGGACAGACTGATCATCAAAACCGCCTATAGTAGCCAGCCAGTCCTAAGAAGCTTCTTATCTCGGTGACGTTGGTTGGTCTCTCCCAATTGAGTACAACTTCGACTTTGGAGGGATCAACGGAGATGTCGTCCTTTGAGATGACATGGCCCAAGGACACTTCTTCGAGCCAGAATTCACACTTGCTAAGCTTTGCGTATAGTTTGTTGTCTCGCAAGACTTGCAAAGCAATCTTCAGGTGTTCTTCATGCTCTTCCTTTGTCTTTCAATATATGAGGATATCATTGATGAAGACGACCACGAATTTGTCAAGGTATGGCCGATATATGTTGTTCATGAGTTGCATAAAGACTGCAGGAGCATTGCTTAGACCAAAAGGCATAACGACGAATTCATAATGTCCATACCTGCTCCTGAAAGCCGTTTTGAAAATATCGTCATCCTTGATCCTCATTTAGTGATAGTCAGATCGAAGATCGATCTTGGAGAAATATTGAGCTCCGGATATTTAGTCGAACAGTTCATCGACCCTGGGCAATGGGTATTTGTTCTTGATGGTGAGCTGATTGAGTTGACGATAGTCGATTCATAGCCTCATCGATCCATCTTTCTTCTTGACGAATAGTACAGGTGCTCCCCATGGGGAAGTACTCAGTCTAATGAACCCCTTCTAGCTCCATCAGCTACGTCTTCAGTTCTTTGAGCTCGACAGGTGACATCTGGTACGGTTGACGCGATACCGGGGCAGCTCTAGGGATCAACTCTATGGCGAAGTTGACATCTCGTTCCGGGAGAATCCCTGGTAGATCTTCAGGAAACACATCGGGGTAATCCTAGACTATGTGGATGTCTTCTTTATTAGAACCCTTCTTTTCAACAACTACGGCTGCTAGGAAAGCAATGCATCTTTCCTTATCATGTTGTGGGCTTTTATGGCGGAGATTAGAGACATCCGTCTCTTATGTCTAATCCCGGAGAATGCCAATTTAGGAAAGTCACTAAAAGTCACTCTTCCTTTCTTACAATCGACACTTGCCCCATAAGTGGACAACCAGTCGGCTCCCAAAATTACATCATAGCCTTCCATGGGCATACACCAGGTCGGCTTTTAGATTATGGTCTCCGATCATTACATCGACAGAGGGAAAGTATTTGTTCAATTTCTCCTTTTCCCCTAGTGGCGTTGTGACCGAGAACTCACAACCCATGGATATAGGTTTTGCAGTTAGGGTATCAGTAAAATTTTGAGATATAAAGGAATGAGTTGCTCCAGTATCAAATAAGATAAATACTGATAAGGAGAAAACTTGTAGAGTCCCTTCCACTATGCCACCGTCCGTAGCGGGTTCCTCATCCTGTAGGGCTTATAGTCGGCCCTGTTTCTTAGGCGCATTAGGGCGCCTCTTATGTTCTTTCAGCAGCGGGGACTCGGGAATGCGGTGCTCGCGACTTCCGCAGCGCAGGCATCACCGACTTTCCTCCGGCACTCATTCGCGGTGTGACCGGGCTTGTCACAGTGCTTGCAGTTACTCTTGGCTGGAGTGTTGGTTACGAAGACCTTCGGTTTCCTTTCTTGGTTGGATCCCTCCGTGATGTTGAAGGGACGCTTCTTGCCGTTGTTTTGCTTAGCAGATGACGAACCCGAGGTCATTTCCTTTTTCACGAACTTCCCTTTTATACGGTCGGTGAAGTCCGTAGCATCTTCCAGTAGCTGTGCTTTCTTCACCATCTCGGCGTAGGTCTGGATGTCGAGAGGTGCGAGTTGAGTAATGTATTGAGGCTTGAGGCCATTGAGAAAGCGCTTAGCCTTCATCCTCTCAGTGTTCACCAGGTGTTCAACATATCGTGCCAGTCTTGAAAACTGGACTTCATACTCGGCCACAGTCGAGCTCCGCTGTTTAAGAGCAGCGAATTCCGCAGCCTTCCTTTCTTGGACATGCTCCGAGAAGTATTTGGAATTGAAGGCTTCTTTGAACTCGCTCCAGGTGAACTGACCATTAGCTCTGGTCGCTTCAACAGACTCCCACCAAGCGCGGGAGTCCTTTTCCAGTTGGAATGTGGCTAGCAGCAGCTTATCCCCCGCTGCACATTACATGACGCGGAAAATTCTTTCCGTCTCTTTGAGCCAGTGCTCCGCTTCATCCGGATCTGTAGATCCACTAAACCTAGGTGGGTTCAGACTCCTGAAGTTGCGATGCAGGTCGCCCGCATTGCGATTGCCACCACCTTACGTAGCTTGCACAATGGTGCCCGTCAGTTCCTAGATGGTTTGTTGCATGCCCCTCATTTGAGCACGTTTAACAGTCATCTTTATTGCTTAGTTCCTACAAAAATAATACTTATTATCATGATATTGATGTGAAATTTAATTCGTGCGTGTGTGACTTTATTTTAGCCAGTTACCCTCGGCTCTAACCACAACTCACATAGGTAGGATAATTGACTCTAGTCGAGGCTGGTCAACCTAGATCATCATATACTTAAGAATAACCTAGGCTTTGATACCACAAAACTGTCACGCCCCGACGCAGAATATCGGAACGCGAGGCAGTTGCAAGCAAACAGGTATAGAGCGAGTACTAGACATCAAACCATTGCACAATGAATAATACTAAAGCAAATTCATTTCATTAATAACTTTCCAAATGTCTAGTTACAACCACTAATATCAGAGCCATTCTATAGGGCCCAATTACATTGAATAAAAGTAAAAGACTAACTAAGACTCTAACATAACTCTAGGACGCTAGGGTACTCGTGACATCACTCATGGTCGTTCCCGTCCTCTTGAGCGTATGTATCATCCTCGGTCTCACCTGAGAGCATAACGACAAATAACGCAGGGTGAGCGATAACGCCCAGTAGGACTTAAATCTCAATAGCCAAGCAGACTTTAAATAATTAATGTATTAAAGGTAGAGTAACTAATAATAGAGCACGAGAGTCAAGTAAAGTGAGAGAGAGCATGATAGCACGTGAACGAAATAGCACAACTTTCCAAATATAGCACGAGAGTGTCGAGTACAGCACAAAATAGAAAGATGGTCATAGCACAAATAGCACAAAATATAGCAATAGCACAACGAGCATAGTATAGCACTTTTTGTCAATAGACACGAGAGAGTATAGCACTTTTTTATTGTCATTTAGATAGTCGAGATAGATAGCACTCGAGTGTAATGCCAAACACTCTGATCATTTAACTCTCATGGGCACTAGCACTTTCGGGCGCACATCCCAAAACCAGATCGGGCCATTTATATATTTTGTCAGGCATTGGTTATATTGTTTATCTTTAGACAATCAGTCAATGGCCAATATAGAGTACCAAAAAATAGATGAGAGCACTAGATGAATAGACGAGATAGTAGAGAGAACGTGAATAGATGAGCGAATAGAGTGTAGATGAGAGCTAGTGGACATTGCACGCAATGCGTCGAGTAAACAGGCGATAGTAATAGTTGCACAACACGCGCACTTGGTGTTGGCAGTCAGGTGGAACTCGCGACCCTTCCACTGGCCATGTCAAGCACAGGTCCAGAGGTCCGGCGTGATTCAAGACGAGAGTAAACTTCTAATGGTCGTTTGGATCGTATTGATCCCTAAAGGTATCGTAGGTGTTAGGGTACAACCGGCTCGTCGACCATGTGGAAATCCATGGACAGAGGAGACTTACGGAGGCCTTGAACGAAGACTCACTAGTCCGGCAGAAGGAGTATCTGTCGGAGAGTTCGTCCAAGTCAAGAAAGAGTGTGTATAGAACAAGTACTCGACGTTCTAGAGGAGTTCTAGAACAGTGGAGAGTCGGTATCGGTGTTTCCAAAACATCGCACGAAAACGTAAACAAGTTCCTTTAAAATAGGGCAATTTAATTACCTAAATTGCCAGATATGTTATGTATCATGTTCATGTCAATTAAGCCATATATGGATGGTTCAAAGTGTGTGCTTTGTGTAAGAGAAATCATAGACATGACAAGAATCAAGTGTACGTCTTTTAAGCAATTATACCAAGTAAGATTATAACAGTTTATTTACTACGGTGATGACTATTAACAGAAGTATAGACACTGTAAAGAGTTCGAGTATGAAGAATCAAGGGTGTTTCTGTAAAAGACCCAGATCGCGACGCACCCCCGTGAGGGTAGCGACGGGGTCAGGGCGGATCGCGACAAGGGCTTGCACTGAACGCGACAGGTTGTTCAGAACAGGCGCTGAGATCGCGACGGGGTCTTGCAAGGATCGCGACAGGTTGGCCATGACAGACGCACGGATCGCGGCGGCATTGCCTGTCGCGTTCAGAATGCGACGGGTCACGTTCAGAATGCAACGGGTGATGCTGTCGCAACGAGACCACTGAACGCGGCCTATCGGGCCGTCGCGTTCACAGGGTCTGCGCCTGTGTCCGACAGGGAACAGACATGTCTTGAATTGCGGTCCAGACTTGCCTTTCTTCAACATAGGGTGATTCAAAAATCAAGAACAAAAAGTACAGTCGATGAAAAATCATGGAATCAATTTTAAACTACTCTAGACATGCAAGAGTACTTCCGGTAAATTTGTAAACAATCATGGTTTCGGCATGGTTTAATTAGATCAAACATGGAGGATAGAATACTGGGAACAGTTGGGATGCAAGATTTAAATCGCAAGACATGGTGGATGGAATTTAGGGCTTTCAGGGGCTAAAGATCCCTAATAGCCGTTAGCATGGTTTGGCGTGCCGGATCAGATCGGCCCGATTCTCCCGAATCGGGGCGAATCATGGAAAACTCGATTCTCGATTCTATCGATTCAGTTCGATCCGCCTCATATATATAATATTATTATATCATATTATAATATATATTATACATTATAAATATCATATATATGATATTATATATATATATATATAATATTATACCTATGAGGATCGATCCGATTCGGATCGATTCGGGTCGATTCGGGGGGAATCGAATCGGATCAAGAAAAATCCGATTCGCCTCCCGATTCTGATTCGGCAAACCTTAGCCGTTAGTAGTATCTTCAGTAAAAATTTTGTAGCACGAAGTCAAGTGTACATGGAGAACAAGAGCTAACAAGGGGGTTCGGGGTCATGTAAGTTGCAGAACATGGAAAATCAAAAAGTAATTATTGGCACAATGATAAATCATGAAACTTGAGGGGTTTGTTCCTATCATATGGAACAACCTAAGGTCGAAATCTTTTTAATTTTGCTCATAAGAATGCCTACCTTTCACGTTTTTCCTCTTCTAGGGTTTGAAGATGAAGAACTCGGGAAGAAACTTTGATAGATCTTCCTCTCCACGATTTCTCCTCCTCTTGGCTTCTCCTTCTGGTCCAACAACCTCTTGACACGAGCTAGGGTCGGCCATGAGGGTTTTAGAGAAGTATTTAAACTCCTCCTAATTCCATTTCCTAGTTTAAGTGTAATTCCCATTTAATTCCGAGTTTCCTATTTTTCTCTCCCCTTTTTAAGCAAGAGATCTCCTAATTGGGTTGAGAGAGAGGGGATTTCGTGGCCAAACAATTGGGGTGGGTTTAGGATTCCAAATCCAACTCAAACCACTTATTTTAATGCATTAAATACCCTCTTTTATTTAAGTAATATTTTAGTTACGAATTTAGGGTAATTTTCCATTATTCCCCTTTTAAGATTCTCTATTTTAGCTCACTAATTTCTAATAGGTCAATTTAATAAAGCCCCTCACTTCTTTTCTTTTAATGAGTTTTAGTTAATTTTCTTTTATTTGATTTTTTTCTAATTTTTATAAATTATTAAATTTTTATTTTCTAAAAATCCAAGTTGCTACATAAACCCTAAGGTGTCCCAAGAAGAGTGTTGCACTTGTTCGATTGTTTGTCCACCTCTTGGGAAACTTTTTTGTGGGTGAAGAAGAGTGGTTTCTACTGTCGCCGCTGCCTGTCATCCAAGGTAATTCTTTTTCAAAATTTTTAAAAAATATAAAATGCTTAATATGTTATAGATCAATAGATAATTAATATTGATAAGATATTTTTTATCTTCATTACCTAAAAACCCCAAATTGAACCCTAATTAGGGTTTAAAAATTAGAGATTTTGTCTAATTATTGTAATTAAAATGCAATTGAGGCGTTGATTAGAGTCTGATTGCAGACTGAATTGCATTACATGACTCTCTTTGCCCAAAAATCCCAAATTGAACCCTAATTAAGGTTAAAAAATTAGAGATTTTGTCTAATTATTATTATTATGATGAAATTGGATGTCTTAAACACTCAATTGCATTGATTAGAGTCTGATTGCAGACTCAATTATATTCATTGACTCTCATTGTACAAAATTTACATGCATAAATTACACATCTAAGTGAATTTTTACTTTATACAGGAATATGGCTGATCAACAACATCAAGAGCAAGAGGTAGAGCAGTAGGGCATTGATCCTGGTTGGGCTCATGGTACCCTCATTGAGCTTGGCAGAAAAAAGTGAAATGTAATTGGTGTGGAGAGGAGATGGGAGGAGGCGTGTATCACCTTAAACAACAGATTGCTAGGATTTCAGGAAATGTAGCTAAATGTTCTTCATGTCCACTTGAGATGAGGAATGAAAGAAATCGTACATGAAGGGAAAAAAGATAGAAAAAATATTGACAACTCAGCAGCAACAAGAGCTTCATGATGAGATTTCTGGGCGACAGAGCCAAAGAGAACATAGTTTACCAATCAATGTTGACAATGATGAGGATGATGACGATCTCGATCTTGAGTTCACTACAACTGCTCGTACTAGTCGGCGTACTTAAGCAGAATAAGAGCACAGACGAAGGGGTATGGGAACATCAGGGTTACATTTACGCTAGGAGATCTCTCCGTAGGGGCACATCAGTTCGTAGGACTGGTACTGCATTAGGGTGTGGACGTAGACTCTCAAATGTTGATCCTACACGGGATTCTATAGATAGATATTTGTATAGATCAAGATCTATAAAGCAACCTTCTATCAAACAGACCTTGAAAGGAGTCAAAGCCACTGCAAAGGGAGCAATCAAAGGTATTGTTAAATGATTTTTACATACAGGTGTGCCAACACATACGGCAGAGCCCATATTTTCAGACTATATTGGAAACAATTGTAGAAGCTAGGCCTGATCTTAAAGGCTCCAACACGCAAATACATTTATAATGTGGGTTTGATGAGGGGTATGATGAGTTGAAAGCATGGGTTAATAGCTTCAAAAATGTTTGGAAAGAATGTGGTTGCACCATTATGTGTGATGGTTGGACTGGGACAACAAGGAAATCCATGATTAATTTCCTTGTTTATTGTTGTGAGGGTACCATTTTCCTGAAATTTATAGATGCCTCTGACAACATTAAGAATGCAGATTACTTATTTAGACTAATAGATGAAGTTGTAGAGAAAGTGGGTGAAAAAAATGTGGTGCAAGTTGTGACCGACAACGAAGCGAGCTACAAGGCTGCCAACAAATTGTTGATGGAGAAAAGAGAACATGTATATTAGGTGCCTTGTGCAGCTCATTGTTTAGATTTGATGGAGGATATAAGTAAATATCCACATATTCATGGCCTTAGAATACTCAAATGATCACTTCATTTATTTATGGCCACAACAGAATTTTGAATATGATGAGGCAATTCACAGACGGACGGGATCTTCTTCGTGCTGGGCCTACTAGATTTGCATCAAATTTTATTTCTTTGGAGAGCCTTATTAAATATAGACATCAATTGTGTCAGTTGATCAACTCTAAGTAATTTTTAGAACATGTAAACACTCTGAGGTTTGAAAGTAAATATGTTGCTCTCCAAGTACAAGATTTGATTAGCAACGCACGATTTTGGGAGGGAGTTTCTTACTACCTCAAAGTAATAGAGCCTCTAGTAAAAGTCCTCAAAATGGTTGACGATGATGCTAAAAATGATATGGGATATTTGTATGAGACAATGGACAGAGCAAAGGAACATTTGAGGGAAAGGAATCCCGAAACATACAAAAAATGGTGGGTCATCATTGACAAGAGATGGAAGATGACTCTCCATCATGATCTTTATGCTGCTGGTAATTCATTGTATTTAATTCATGATTAATTTTTAAATAATTTGATTATGATAACTGTAGCGGCCCTCGTCGTCCAGACCCGTTAACCTAATAACGTGCCTGATCCGACTCCGCCTCCCGCGAACGAGCCGAAACCTCACAAGGGATATCATTCACACAAGTCCGTAGAAATATAAAGGAAACTGCTGAAATATATTATAAGATTACCATCTCACAAATATTTACAAGGAATTTACATAGCCATTTCTCAACTAAAACCGTACACAACTACAACAACAACCTGGGACATACCCCGAGGTGTACAAAGAAAGAAAATTACACTGCTGGAGGTGCAGACCTTGCTCCACTACGGTGCGGCTCAGAACTAGACGACGGGTGCGAAGTCTCCTGCTCTCCCTCACCTGAAAGGGGTAAGGGTGAGCCTCACGAGTCACTGACTCAGTAGGGAAACTCTCCTAGAAACCGAGCAAACCAACACAAGTAGTAAAGACGGAGGCTACGCTAACAATTTATAGAACTAGCTAACAGGATATAAAGTTGTAAATATCACTTGCCGCTTAACAGAAAACAACAATATTAAATAAACGGCAAACCACAACCAGGTGTACGTGCTAAAGTAGGAAAACGCCACACTCGAGCCACGAAGACTGGTTCGCGACACCAGCTACTGACCCGGACAAACCACACAGGATTACCTCTCAGTCTCGCAGCCACGGACATAAGGTCCAGCTGCCGCTCCACTAGAACACAAGCCAAGAAACTGTGGAGACCAACCAACACCACTCCTGCGGACCACACTGCCGCAGGCCCATGCCTGGCACCTTTAGGGACTCTGGCTTTGGCTCCCTAAAGTAAGGCACTGGAAAACAGGACTAGCTGGGGCCCAGTACGTCTACTGGTGTCCGTAACCCCCAACCACGAGCGCGCTACAAGCGACAAAATACAAACTCTCACAAGTCGTTGTCCCACTGTTGTCTTTCCCTCAGCCGGACGTACAACTCTACACAAGAGTGAGGGTGTCCAGGAAGACGACAAGACCTCGTCGGTACCCAGTACCGGGACAAGCCCCGAGCACACACACGTGCCTGGCTCACACAAAACCTGGGGCTCCCAACTGAAGAGGTATCCACAGTAGGCGTAGTACTACTCGCAACGCACACACAAATTACGTGCACACCGCACAAGCCACGTGAAACCTCACGACAACCACGCGAACGCTACGCAAACCACGCATACCGCACGCTCCCCGTGCGCTACGGGTGCCAATGCACCGCTTACTATTACCATGCATCACCAAACACGATAATCGAGTAACATGTTCACATGTACAAACACAAACAGGCTCTCGGCTGTGAACGCGACAGGGACCCATGTCGCTACCTGAACGCGACACCCCGATATGTCGCGTTTAAGAGCATGAACGCGACGGGTCAACCTGTCGCGACCTAGTCGCGACGGGAGGGTCTGTCGCCTTCACAGGCGAAAACCCTAATCCGGGGACCCCTCACCAGATCTCCCCTTTAAACCCTACAAACCAGTGTTTTCATCCATTTTACATGCTTTAATGTGTATCCTAGCATGATATCTACGGTTTATAAAGCCGATAACACATTAAACACAACACACACACGATCCACACAACAAAACAGGCGGAATCTCCCTACCTCCACGAAGAACGCGAAGTACGAGATTCGCACGGCGTTTCCCCCGCTCCACGCGGCGTCCTCGCGGCGAGAACACGCCCAAAACACCACCAAAATGTTGAATCGCCCCACTGCACGTCAGAAACTCCTTCCCTAGCCGAGCAGAGCTTGCAGAAGCTCTGTTCGGCAAAAACCTGCTTAAAACGCAGTTCGGTTGGGAACGCGACGTAGCACACTGTCGCGACCTGAACGCGACAGTTGTGGTCGTAGCCTTCCGACTCCTGAAGTCAGCAAGCCCTGCCCCGCGCGCGACATGCGGCGCGCATGCAGACGTCGACCCAAACAGTGGTTCCATGAACGAGACACCCAGGGCCGTCGCATTCAGAATGCGACGTCCCTCACTGTCGCGTTCACAGACAGTGAACCAGTAAGTGCTTTGGGCCCAAACCGCCGGCCCACAAAGCCTTACATCCTGCGGAAACACCTGCTACACACGTCATCGGCCACACACTGGCCTCCACAAACACAATGACACGATCCGAATGGTCAATACGCTACATTACTATCAGGTGAGGGAGAGCAGGAGACTTCGCACCCGTCGTCTAGTTCTGAGCCGCACTGTAGCGGAGCAGGGTCTACACCTCCAGCAGTGTGATTTTCTTTCTTTGTACATCTCGGGATATGCCCCAGGTTGTTGTTGTAGTTGTGTACAGTTTTAGTTGAGAAATGGCTATGTAAATTCCTTGTAAATATTTGTGAGATAGCAATCTTATAATATATTTCAGCAGTTTCCTATATATTTCTACGGACTTGTGTGAATGATATCCCTTGCGAGGCTTCAGATCGTTCGCGGGAGGCGGAGTCAGATCAGGCACGTTATTAGGTTAATGGGTCTGGACGACAAGGGCCGCTACAATAACTATGTTGAAATTTCTTATATTGTGCCAAATGCAAGGTATTTTTTCAACCCCAAATTTCAATATAGAGAAAATGTACATAATGATGGAGAACTGATGAGAGGCACTATGAACGTCATCACTCGCCTATCAAGGACAATGAATGAGAGATTAGATGCAATGGCAGAGGTAGCATCGAACATTAAATATTTCAAATTCATCATAATTAACTAAGTATTGAGTAATGTACTCATTTGACATATGTAATTCATGTTTCATTTTGTAGGTGGGGAGATTTAGGTTGAAACTTGGGACCTATTCAGAATATGACACAAGATGTACAGTCTCAAGGCTCACTCTAGGTTATTTACATGAGAATTAACCCTAAATCATAAGTTTAGCCATTTAGACATTCACCACTATAAACTGATTAATGCTGACTCTTTTTATTGCAACAACTGAATGGTAGATTCAAGTAAATTACAAGCAAGCTGACACGAACCCTTTAGCATATATTGGAGTGAGAGTGTTAAGTCAGACCACTTCTTTTAACCAATGTGAAAGAAATTGAAGTACATTTAGCCTCATTCACACGTAAATTCGCGATAGGTTGGGTGTGGAAAGACTAAAAAAGTTGGTCTACTACCTTTATAATATGCGCTTAAGGGTGAAGCAAAAAGAAGAAAGGCAGAAAATAGAAAGAAAAAGGTTCATGCAACTGGCTGGCAGAACAGTTGTGGAAGTAGTTCCTAAGATAGATGGGGATGAATTGTTAAATGAATAACACCTATTACATGCTTGGGTAGAGACGAGAGCTGAGACAGATATACATGAATTTGATCCCCATAATCGGTTGATTCGAGCATGCGCAAGGGATCTAGAATTTCAAGAAGAACCACCTGCACCTGCATCTCTTTCTGAGAGAGGTTAAAGGTCAGAATTAAGCAGATTTGCCACAGTACAGGAGACTACTAGACTTTCTTCATATCAGCCATAATTAAGAAGATATGCCACTCATTTGGACCCAAAAAGAAAGAAAGACAAAGGCAAGACAAAAACAAAGTTCCACAAGGAAAGAAGAACAGAGGAATCAAGAAGAAAATCACAAGAACGTGCATAAGAGTCTCTCAAAAAGACACATCAGGACACAGTTCCACCCTACCACCTCACTTGACGAGATTATATAAGGCAGAGCTAAAGTAGTATCATTGTAGAAGAAAGCTAGTTAAGAAACGAACGCCAGTTCAGAGAGATGACTCCACTCATTCACCTGATGATGGTGGTGGTGGTGGTGGAGCCATATGGGGTTATGGGCATGGGGGTATCCTTTCAGGATATAAAGAGTATTCAGTGCTATCCTATCAACAAGAAGGAAGTCAAGGAGAAGCACAAGAACAACATGGGGGGTATGAAGGCCAACAAAGGCAAGCAGGGCATGATTGGGGATATGAGCTTTCTTATCCACCTATTTTTAGTCTCCCTAAATTGCCATATTCAAATATCAAAACTAGAACTGGGATAGAGTACTCTAGGTATAATCAAACTATTGGGTATGGTAGTTTCTTCACTCTAAGACGATCAGGAGAAAGTTCAAACCAACAAGTAACAACACCCCGATGCATGCAAAGAGGATTTCAAGATCTCGCCAATTCTTTATTTGGCTATGGATATACCCAATATGTTCAATTAAGCTATGGGCCACTTGCTCAGTCTCATGAGCCAGAGGATGAGGGTTCCGAAATGTGAAATGGCAAGATATTTTATTTATTTCATGTTATAAACTTCTAGATATATCTTTTTATTCAATGTATGAACATAATCATTAGTGTCTTAATCATCTTTATTGTTCTTTATGATAGATGTACATGATAAGATTTGAATTTCATTGTATTTATATTCAATGAATTTTGTATGCATTTTTCAATTTTTGTGATTTTTTCTGATTTTTCCTTGATTTTCACAACTTTTCTTAATTTTTTTAATCTGTCCAATCCAGATCGGCCAGATTCCCTGAGAATCGACCAAATCCCTCGATCCGATCTGACTCGGATCGAGATCGGCGGGGTCCGATTCAGCACCCCGATCCAATCCTGCCATCCATGTCTCCCTTTGCCCATTTTTCCCCTTCCCCATATATAAAAGAAGAAGAGGAATAAAAACAAAACAAAACCCTCTCCTCCCCCTTCCCCATGTGAATCCCCCACTTTCCCCCCTTTTCCTCTTCGCCATGCTCCCCCCCCCATGAGTGAGAGGACAGGGGGCACACATTGGGAAGGGAGTCTTTTTTCCCCCTCTTATTCTTTCACGGGAATTAAAACAAATTCAAACTTGACCTGTCCAAATCTGCCAAATTGGCCTAGGATCGGCCGATCTGGTCTGATCCAGGCCAATTATGCTGCAAATCAGACTACATTGGTCCCTCCACCCCCGGAATCGAATCATCCTAGGGCAATCCAGGAAAGAATCGGCCGATTCTGCATACTATGTATAGAAAGATCTGTTTTCTATGAAAACTGGAGTTTTAGGTGAAAGAGGTAAAAGAATGCAGAAAGGAAACATCAGAAAGTGGAAGGATTGTTGAAAACCTGAACAATTCTACAGTGTCAGCATTATTAAATCTGACACCTAGGAAAAAGAACTCTATGTTTTTCCTGTCTAAGCTTATTGGAGAACATTATGTCTAATAAGGTAAAGTTCAAACACTTGGAATGTCTGGTTCCAATTTTAACTAAATTTGAATACAGAGTGATGGAAAATGTTTGATGACCAAGATGTTGAAACATCATCACGAACATTTAACAAATGTATCATATTCCAAGTTCCAAAACAGAAGCAAGCCTAGTCTAAATTGCAAAGGGAGACAAGATCAGAAAACCACCAACTGATGCACAACTCATATGCTTCTGTAAAAACCTCCATGTTCTCTTAAGTTTGTTAAATAAAAACTCTCGTACAAAACTATTTCATTCAAAAAGGGAGATCCCATGCTGGTAAAATGTATATAGGAATGATTTGTATATAGAAGATCAGAAGCAGATACATTTTTAGTGATGATGGCAAATAACTCACAGAACCAAGTAGGCACACCTCTTCTTTCGATAACCCTATGATTGTGAACTACACTGTGGACTGTGGAGCACAACTAAGAGTGTCAATGGGTCAGAGCAGCTGGCATGCCCAACGAGCCTAGCCTATGTTTTGATGGTTGGGCCTGGGTAAGTTGGCATTCATACACATATCAAATTTAAGTTAGAGTCCTCCAACAGCCAAAAAAAAACAACAAAAGGTTAACACTCCATTGCCAAAGCCTTGCCCATTTACAACCTTAGATTATATAAAAGAGGCACCTTCAGAGGCTACTGTTACATATAGGTCCTCAATTACCTGGTTGGAGCCTGGCCCATTGTCAGCCCTAGAGTCTAAGAGGGCCATGCAGAAATTCTCCTCCACCCCGATCATGTACATATGGATGTTGAACTAGGTAATCGCTCCTTTAAGCAGTGAACAAGACAATAATCCAACAATAGACTAACAGAAAAGTTTAACACTTAATATAGCATCTAGGGCCACACAGAGTTTGAGTAGAGAAACTGATGCGGGACAGAGAGAGTAAAGGGGTTAAGGATGGGAGAGAAAAGGGGGAGGTCGCAGGAATCACACCAGAGAGAGGGATAAGAGGTGGGAGTGTAGGCCTCACACCCTCCTTTTCACAGGGACCACCTTGGGGCTTCTCACCCAGGGACTTCACACCCAAACACAAACTCCATTTTAGGAGGCACACATAAGAACTCAAATTTTTCTTCTTCTCCCTTCCATTCTTTGGTTACAGGACTTTATATATGGAGTTTAAAACAAAGAGACTCTTCATGCGAAAAGACACTTAATAAAGACCTTACTTAAGACTTAGGAAACTCAAAGGACTTAAACTTACTTATTTTAATGACCCTAGGAATTTTTAAAGCCAAACAAGATTAAAACAATTAGGTCTTTTAATAGGCCAAATAAAACATAATAAATACTTTGATTTAGCCATCCTTCATTTCCCATCATTCTCCCTTGGTTCGAGAAAACTCGTCCTCGAGTTTTGAAGTGAAATTGGATGGACTGTCGCAAGGCGTGGGCCGCTGATTGACTGGAATTCGTTGAGGCGATCACAACGACGCAAACAGCACGTGAATCGAAGCACAAATGAAGCTTTTGTGCTAGCGGTGCGATAACAACTCTGGTGCACCGCCCGGTTACTATAGCGGGCCGGTTACTGTAGTGAACCGGGTCTGGACCAAACCAGGTCAAATTTGGTTTAACCGGTCCACTTTAAAGGGCCGGCTTCCTCCTCCTCCCCTCTTCTCTTTACCTCGTGCAGGGAGAAGCCAAGAGAGGGAGAGAAGGGCAGCTGCGATGGCGGGGAAGGGGTTTGCCGCGGTGACGATGGCGAGCGGCGGTTCTCGCAGCGGCGACGACGGCGCCAGAGGGCGGGTCCGGCGGCGGAGGCTCCGGCGATGTCTCCTCCTTCCTCTTCTTCCCGTTTTTTTTTTCTTCTGGAGAAGTCGAGAGAGGGCGTGGGAAGACGAAAGAGGGAGAGACAAGAAGAGGAAGGGGGGGTGGAGTCGTCCAGGGAGCCGGGCGAAGGCGTGGAGGCGTCTGGCGGGTCCAGACGGGGTCGCTTGGCTACGGGCGACGTCGAGGGTGAGGGCGACTCACGGACAGGGCGGCGCGGATGGCCGCGCGTGTGGGTGCGGCCAGGTGCAAGGGCGGCCCGGGCCCGCGAGCGCGAAGGTGGGCCTGGGGCTGCCGACTGGGGCCTCACGACGGGGACAACACACGGGCAGCGGGTTGTGCAGGGAGCGCGGGGATGGGGCACCAGCACAGGGACTTTCGGGAGGGGAAGAGGGCGTACGGGGGAGGGGAGGGGAACACGCAGGGGTTTTCGGGGAGGAGTGAGAGCGAACGGGGGAAGGGAATGCGTCGGGTTTCCGGAGGGCGAAGATGGAGGGTGGGGAGAGTGTACGGGGGAGGGAAAGGAACGCACAGGGTTCTGGGGAGGGGAGAGTGCGAACGGGGGTGAGGCGTACGGGAAGGGGGATCGCGCAGGGACTTTCGGGGGAGAGACGAGGCCATACGGGGAGGGGGAAGCTTGGACTGTGTCGCAGGGGGGGGGGGGGAAGAGGAGCACAGCGCAGCGGGGATCGGAGTTAGTATCTGATACCAAAATTGATGCAGGACAGAGAGAGTAAAGGGGTTAGGATGGGAGAGAAAAGGGGAGGTCGCAGGAATCACACCAGAGAGAGGGATAAGAGGTGGGAGTGTAGGCTTCACACCCTCCTTTTCACAGGGACCACCTTGGGGCTTCTCACCCAGGGACTTCACACCCAAACACAAACTCCATTTTAGGAGGCACACACAAGAAACTCAATTTTTTCTTCTTCTCCCTTCCATTCTTTGGTTACAGGACTTTATATATGGAGTTTAAAACAAAGAGACTCTTCATGCAAAAAGACACTTAATAAAGACCTTACTTAAGACTTAGGAAACTCAAAGGACTTAAACTTACTTATTTTAATGACCCTAGGAATTTGTAAAGCCAAACAAGATTAAAACCATTAGGTCTTTTAATAGGCCAAATAAAACATAATAAATAGTTTGATTTAGCCATCCTTCATTTCCCATCAGAAACCAACACAAAGAGGCCAATTCAAGCATTGGGAAGGCTTGGGCCCGAGTTACATTGAGCTGTGTTGGTCTGCATTGAGCAAGCACTTATCTAACTTGGTTGGGTTGGGTTGACCCCTCATGTTTCCATTTGAAAGGGAGCCTTAGTTCCAGAAATAGACCCAAGGCCAGGCCCACAGGCCCACAATTAAAACCTCCATGTGAACACAGAGGCCATGCCCTCTCTCCCAAGATCTGTCATCCTGTAGCACAAACGTCACTGCTTCAGTCCACCGATCATCTCTCTTCTTTTCCTCTTCTCCATTCTTTAGCCAAGTCCTTAAGCCTCTCCAAGGTTAAGGTAGCTGATTAGCGCAGCCGAAAACAATTATAATATTGAAGGGTTAGTGGATCAGAGATACTCTCTATGTCATGTAACCATCTCTGTTTCAGACCTTTTATTCATTTTGGCAGATCTCTTGTTCTTCTTCTTCCCTCTGTTTGTAAATGTGATGCTCTCTCCAAACCAACTCCCATCAGTACAGCCAAACCCAGCCAAGCCTAACCAGTCTGCTGCCTTTCTCTTCCCCTATCCCACTCCTTATAACAAGCCCTTTTCTGTTGGCACATCTCTTACTCCACTTTTTGCCTCCCTCTTTCATAGCACCTGATTCCTCACCTCTGTCGACCTCCCCCCTCCCTGAACCCAGCCCTTGTCGATACTAATGTTTGGTAGAGTTGTGGAGCATGTGGGACAAGGACCAGGTCACCATTGGGATCTAGGTCTAGTTAAGATCAAGGTTGGGGATAACACCTTGTGTTAGGGCTGGGTTTCAGTCCACACACATTGAACTAAGCACAAATAAAGATTTTGGTATTAATTGTCAAATATGACTGTAAATCTTTAGACAAACTATTCAGGAAATCATAGTTCGCTGAAGTTGTGTGCTGAAAGATATAAATTAGTGAAGCCCAAGAAAAGAGAAATTTGTTTTTCCTTAAGGTCAGGTTACAGTCTTGATGTAGATTCAATTCTGCAAGCAAGTAAAAACAACGAAGATGAAAGTACCGTAAAGATGAAGTTGTATCCCATCTCAAGAATGGTTCTCAGGAAATCTATCCTTCTCCACATCATCTCTAAATATCCATCACTCATGAAAGCCTTTTCTTCGGAGAAATCCATCCCTTCCATAATCAGAGTATAACAATGGGTATGAACAGACCTGCATCTTGCATATGCCTCTTGGTCCAAGGCAACAATCACCAGGTGCTCTAGAAGCCCACTTGTGTGGTCTCCAATCCGGAAACTCTCAAGGAAAAGGTCAAGCACAGAATTAGGAGATGCCCATGCTGCATTCAATGTGGTCAATATCACTGTTTTATCGACCATGGCTGCATTTTCCAGAACAATCGCTAGATCATTGGTATCCTGTAACAGATACATAGAATATTCGCAAAAAAGGGCGAGGTAAGAATGCAGAATTTTATAAAAAGAGCTCAAGGTTAACCTTTATAGGATTAACTAGATTGACCTAAATAATAAAATCCCAAGGTTCAATTCGTTTGGATGGGTGTAAAATATTGAAACTTCTGAAATGCCTGACCGTTTGGATTGGCATAATATATTGAACAAAAATTGCGGATTCACTGTTTTACAAAAGAATTCCTGATTTTCTTCTCATTAAAAAAATAGTAACCTTCTTCCACTGGTCTTAAAATTGTGATTTCAGATTCCAAGAATTTCAGTGTGTACGTCAGCTGGATGATCCTTAAAGAGGAAACATCACTCCCTGTTCAAAAAAATTGACTGCATATTCTAAGTTCGTGCAGAAGACGCATGACGGGTTGGAGATAGAGCACCAAGTGTCAGACCGTGTCACACCACCGGGGTTCAGAGAAGAAAAAAAATCTGTCGAGGAGAGAAAAGACGGGTGGCTTGTGACCAGAGAGGAACCACCAATCAGACGAGAGCATACGGCAGAGAACGACAAACTAGATATAGAGATTGTTTCTTTTTCCACCACTTAGAACGTCAGAAAGCTTATCAGTCGCAGTCATCACTCATCAAAGAGATGATACTGGCCCACCATCAGAAACAAACGAATGCCAGCACACTAAAACATCGTCGTGGACCGATTGAAAAACACTGAAATGTTTAGAATTTTGAAATCTCTGGAAAGAGAAAGAATAAAAAAATCAGCATTTCGCTCGAATTCATACAGGAAAGATGCCCGGGACAATACACATACCCCCACTTTGAAGGCTTCAACAGGAAATATTTGATACCATGGAAAAGTTTTGAAATCCGAGAGCGCAAGGAGGCTTCTGCCGACCGATCTAGAACGTCTAGATCGCGGACTAGAGAAGACGCATGCGAGACCGAATGGCCAGAACGAAAGAGACCGTGGAGCTCACCGAATCCGAAGGCAAGCGAACGGGATCCTGAGGCGGCAGGAGGTTGCGGATGGACGGCGGGAGGAAGGCGGAGGCTCGAGCGGCGCAGTAGACGAGGCCGCATGAGAATGTGACGGCAGCGAGCAGGAGCAGGGCCCCCAGGAAGCGCCCGCGGGTGGGGACGGCTTCCGCCGGATCCGGGGGGAGCATGCCGGTGCCGGATCTCATTGGGAACCTCGCCGCGGGCCGCCGCAGAGGCACCCGCAGAGGCGTCCTCATGGGTCCTCAATTGTGTGCGTGAGAGAGAGAGAGAGAGAGAGAGGGCGGGAGCTGCGAGAGAAGCGCAGGGGTTTACGGTTTGAGAAATGCTTAATGCACGTCCCCCGGCAAACGGACGAGCCAGGACGCGCTGCTGGGCGACCGGATGCCCTATGTGAGCGCGCCCCGGCCAGGCACCCGTTTACACTAAACCGCACCAGTGCAGTGACATAGCTCATTCGAGCCATGGCATGACCCAGTTACGTATATGTATATTTTTTAATTTTTTATTTTTAAATTAATTATTTTATCTCAAAAATTATCAAATCGACTTAATCTCAACATCTTAATCTAAATAATATCTAATTGAGATAAAATTTCAAACATAAGTTAAGATTATACATATTATAGTAATTTTACTTTAATTTTTAAAATTAATTTTTTGTCAAATAAAGATTATCTCAAAAATCATTAGGTCGATTTAATCTTAACATCTATACATCAATAACTCTTGATATTTATATTTTTAAAATCATATATTTTTCTAGTATTATGATGACTTTAGATTTGAATTATTTTCGGAACCAAATGTTGTCCCGTTGAAGTACACAGAGAGTTCGCCGTACCGCGACAAATCTTGTGTGCACTTAAGGGGTCTAAATGGTGTCTAATTGAAATGGAATTTCAAACATAAGTTAATTAAGAGATGGTACAAATTATAGTAACTATAGTTTAATTTTTTAATTAATTTTTTGTCAAGTGAAAATTGTCCCAAAAATTATTAGGTCGACTTAATCTCAACATCTATACATCAATAATTCATGATATTTTATATTTTTAGAATCAGTACATTTTTCTAATAATTATAATGACTTCGAGTTTGATTTTATTTTTGGAACCGAATGTCGTCCCGTTGAAGTGCACACAATCAAAGATAGTATAAGAATTATATTATTAATATGAAAATATTCTAAAATTAAAGATAATTATGTTTTATATAAGTGATCATGTCTTATGTATAATTTACTATCTCTTTTAATTTCTTAGTGTCATATTAATATTTTATTATAAATTTAAGACGTTACATTTTATTTCTGTTTTCAGATTCTTAGTGTTGATCTAATAGAATACATTGGTCATATCATGAACAACTTTCATGAAGAGCTCAAAGACTAGATCACTCTCGTTCAGGCTGTAGAGAAGCCACACTCACTGCTAGTTTGGATCGCAATATGAGAGAGAATGTCAAGAATAATCCACTGTATCTTTAAGTATAGACCTTCATTTGATGTGATTCTAGCTAATTGGAACTCGTAGAGAAAGTCGTGGGGAACAACTTTCATGAAGAAGTCTCGAAGAGATATGCCCTCGTTTGAGATGTGGAAGGCATGATAATCATGTATATGTACATCATGATATGAGAGAGAATGTGAAGAATAATCTGCTATAACTTTGAGCACAAACCACCAATTAAGATGATTCCACTTCGAGGACGAAGCTGAAAAAGAGTAGAACAACTTTGATGAAGACCTCGTGAGCATATCTGTAACACCTAGAATTTAAATAATAATAAAATATTAAACATTATAAAAGATATTGATTACCATAAAAGATACATGAACATGATTACAGTTGAATCTAGAAACTTTTCACATAATTTATGTGATTTCAGTACTGTCTTTAGATGTGCACACCCCGACAGGGCGTTATCAGAATTCGGTAACAAAAGTAAAATCTAACAACACCATAACTACCAGAAAAATGTACTGATCTCAAAATATAAATATCTTAATTTATTGATGTACAAATATCCAGATTAAGCCTCCGACATAATGATTTTTGGGAGCGATTTCCACCCGACGGAAAATTAATCCAAAAAATTAAACTAAAATCACTATAATTTATATCACCTCTTAATAAACTTATGTCTGAAATTTCATCTCAATTGGACATCATCTAGATAGAAAATTATCAACCTAAACTAATTAAATGGCATTACGTAAGAAACTTGGGGGCTACGCTAGGAAGGCCTCGTCTCTAATTAGGTGATCTTTATCCTTTGATGAGCCGTGGCGGAAGGTGGATGGAAGGAACGTGATAAGGATTGCTCCTCATCATCACTTGCACTTCGTGGCTGTAACACCTCGATTTTATTTATAAAAATAATTAGCCATTTGTGTATAATACATGTTGACGTTCTGATTTGTTTAAATTATAACGCACTCCGTCAATTCTAAAATAATCTTTAGAGTTAAACGCACATGAGACCACATAAATTAATAACCTAAATAAATAAATTTCATCAAAGATTTAAAAAGAATTATATTATATTTAAAAAATTATGGGAATATATATATATATATGAATTATGGCACAGTGATTACGTAGGATAATCACTATTCACCCTACATAACATGGGTTACGTATTAACCCCACCTACATGTCTAACCCCGTGAAATCTCCCCGGCGATTGCACCCCCATCAGCCATGATTTCACGCATGCCTCAGTGATGAGCCCTACATATACCCCCATCCCCAGTGATCTTTAACCAACGTACATGATATTTTGTCTACTGCTACTGATTTGTCCACTGTTGCTACTACTGCTTCACTGAAACCTGAGGAAGAAGAAGAAGGAAGGAGCTCTGGAAGCTCTGGTTGCTTAAAGAAATACTCTCATCTTCTTCTGGCAGAGATAGGAAATTATCACCACCTCAACTCCCCCCACTTAAACCTCAACTTCTCCTGGAAACAACCTATTACCCCCACTTAAACCTCAACCTCTTCTGGAAACAACCTATTACCCCCACTTAAACCTCAACCTCTTCTGGAAACAACCTATTACTCTCACTTAAACCTCAACCTCTTCTGGAAACAACCTATTACTCTCACTTAAACCTCAACCTCTTCTGGGATAACGTAGAAAATCTCGTTTTCTTCTTCTCCCTTTTCAATTGTTATTTCCCAAACATCATTGCTCTAAGGACTTGTTCGTATTAGAGAGAATCTTGACATTATACCCTCAACCCACCGTTTGAACCACTTTTATATTTTATCATTTATTTTGGGGATAACAAAACTCATGATTCTCTTAAATATCATGAATATATTTAATATCATGCTTTCCTTGTAAATACAAGATACTATGGTACTATCGTTTCATGATTTGCACTGAAAAGCTAAATTGATTGTTGTTCAAGGCATATTGATTACTGACTAAGTCCACATCGACTCCTTTTAAAACATCAATTTCCTTTGAAACATTGACTCCCTTTAAAACATCAACTTTCTTGAAACATCGACTCCCTTCAAAACATCGACTTCCTTAAAACATCGACTCCTTTTAAAACATCGACTTCCTTGAAACATCGACTCCCTTTAAAACATCGACTTCCTTGAAACATCAACTCCAACATCGACTCCCTTTAAAACATCGATTCCTTTGAAACATTGACTCGACTCCCTTAAAACATCGATTTCCTTTCGAAACATCGATTTGAAACATCGATTCCCTCTTGAGTTTATACATGTTGTTCCAACTTGCTTCTTTTCTAGATTTTTTATATAGCTTTATATTATTTAACTTAGACCAACCTAACTAGCTAGCCTTACTTTGGCATGTTATCACTGTACTCTCACATTTAACTTGCCTTAATATTAATGTTACTTCAAGATCTGCCCGAACTATATTAAGATTGATCAAATGGAAATGGTGACACCTCGGGTCTGCAGACTCTACTGGACCAATGCCTATGCAATGGGGCCGATCCAGTCCCGGGAGGAGCACCCTGTTGCCCAGATAGCAAGCCCAGAGGGGGGTGAATGGATTGCTAAAAATTCTTTTAGACTAATACCTGTAAATAAAACGCTTGATAGAAAACACTAAGTTCGACAGTTAGAGTTAGTGTGGAATAAAGACAAACAAGCAAGCACACATAGACAACAAGAAATTTTATCCTGGTTCAGATCTCCTATCCCAAGGAGTCCTACGTCCAGTCCCCAAGCAACAACTTGGGATTTCACTAAACAAGGGTACTGTCCCCCTTAAAGACTCTTACACATCCAACAGTAGCTGGCCTTCTCTTCTCTACCTGAAGAGGTACAACCAACACCTGATACAACAGGTCTTCCTTCTTACCAAAGAGAAACAATCACCTGTTCAACAACAGGTCTTCTCTTCACAACCGAAGAGGAGCACTCAAGAAGAATGAGTATAGAGTGAATGGCCCCTAGACCAAGCTTATAGGATTGCTTGATCTGAGACGAGGTCTGAGAGACAAAGATTTGCAGCGATGGATTCTCTCAGATCTTACACAAGCTCTCAAAAGGCTACGCAGGTGGCTATGGAGAGCTTAAGAGCTAAAGACTGATTGCCGGAAAGAACAAGCTCTTCTACAAGGTGCTTCAAAGGATAACCAGATTATTTTGCATGGAGTCGTCGGTCTTCTATATATCTTCTCTTGAGGATATAGCAGTTGAAGTATATGTTGTCTCTATGTCTGAGGCACGCAAGTTAAGTATGGTCCAACATGGGTACCAGGAATACCTGCAGCCATTAAATGCTCAAAGAGACACGCACATAGAGAAGGATCATCCAGATATCTTTTGCTTCTTATTTGTCCAACGTTGTAGGGTGTGATCTTGGCAGAAATCTGCGCGCAATAAATACTGAAACATAGACAGCTCAACTGTCTCTAAGCTGCGAGTCAATGTTAGATGGCATGCAATAAGAAAATATGCCAAAAAGGAAATGCCATTCTATCACCCTGTAAGGCTTTTGTTTAAAGAACACATGAGTAGAAAGCACACAGATATATTTTGTGTAGAGATATGTACTAGCACAATAAATGCTCAAGAGCACGAGATACAGTGTTATATGTGGGAAGACTTGAACTCCACAGAGATTCAAAAAGAATACATTTGAATATCATGAAGGATAATTACTTTCAAGATTATCTGAAAAGATAATGAAAGTATATGACACTTTATTTAAATCATAATTGTTGTGAAGAGAGTTGATATATTCATGAAATCGTTGTCATAAACATATAAATGAAATGTAACGCCCCGACGCGGAATATCGGAGCAGAATTACAGTAAATTGAATAGTATCGAGCGATAAATAGATATCAAACTATTGCACAATTGGAATAAAACCAACTGAAATCCAACTTCATTAATAATTCATCAACTAACTATTACATCTACTAATTAGAGCCAAAACTAGGGCCCAGAGTATTTTATTCAAATATAACCTATTACATATTGACTAATTGACTACTAACTAACTAACTACTAAGCAATGGTTGTCGAGAACAGGTCACTCCTGAGCATCCTCCTCAATCCCTTCCTTATGAGTGTGGTTCCCCATCAGACTCACCTGAAACACATGAAATAATAACGCAGGATGAGCAATAAACACCCAGTAGGACTTAATATCTCGTATGAACAAGCATGCTTTAAATGATTAATGTCTTAAAAAGGTAGGATAACTAGAGAGTACAGTCATGTAGAGTAAAGTAACGATAGCAAGAGAACGGTAACACTTGTACAAGGAAAATAGCACATCAAGTACGATAATGGATTGGCCATGTAACAATATAGCACGTAACGTTGCACAACGGTGCACTAGTAACGATAGCACTTGTATAGATAGCACTTGTATTGATTGTCATAGATTAAATCTTGCTAGTATAATGGCATTGGATGTATGCCAACATCCTGATCATTTTAACTCCCATGGGCAAATGGCACTTTTCGAGCACTCATCCCAAGACCAGATCGGGCCCCATTGCACGGCATAAGTCATGTTTCTTATCTTAGACAATCATATGGATGGCCAAATAGAGTATCAAGAATAGATGAGAGTAGTAGACGAATAGACGAGAGTGTAGAGAGAAAGTGAACAGATGAGAGTAAAGAGATAGTAGATGAGAACAGGGACGTAATCGTAAAACAACGTTAAACAGTCGATAATAACAGTTGCACAGCACTAGGTCGTGTGCCGGCAGTCCGATAGAAGTCACAACCGCCCATTATCCGTGCTATGAACACAAGCTAGATGGTCCGGCGTGATCCTACGATAAGAAGGAAACACACTAAGGCCGTTTGGATCATACTGATCCCTAAAGGTGTAAAGGGTTTTAAGGGTACAACTAGCTCGTCGGAAATGGACGTGCGCCAAAGCCAAGGAGACTTACGGAGGCCTTGACAAGGATTCCCTGGTCCTGTTAGGAGTATTCTCAATGGAGAGGTGGTCCATGCCAAGAAGAAAGTGTGTACAAAACATTGTCTGTCTTGCCTCGAGTACTCGAAGGCAGAGGGACGCGAGAACGGTATACAAAGCACGTGAAATAAAATGAAGACAAGTGTCATTAAATAATTAGGAATTTAAGTGAATAATTACACTTATTTACCAGATAGATTATTGAGTAATTTAATAAGGTCTCATGGCAATTAATAATATTTAGTGTGTGCAAGTGTAAAGAAATCATGAAAGCATGAATAATCATGCACATGGTTTTGAATTAGTTGAATTTATGCATATATTATCAAATAATAATATTCAAATTAATATTATTTATAACATTGCATGATTAAGTTTAAACAAGGGTTAAATGGCATATATAGCAGGGGTACATGAGCAATTTATGGTTTTTGGCGACATTGTGAAATCGCGACGGGGGTCCCCGACGCGTTTCAGGTTGCGACAAGAGGTCCGGTTGCATTCTACTGAACCGGTCGGGAGGGTTTGAACTGGAGAGAATCGCGACAAGTCAGCTCGTCGCGTTCAAGATGCGATGGTCCTCCCTGTCGCGACCCCTTCTGAGATCGTGACGGGTCGGGCCGTCGCGATTTCAGAAGGCGGCCCGAGCCCAGAAAGGGAAAAATAGCCCTTTTTGGGTTGGGTTCCTTCCTTCCATGCATGCTACAGGTCTCTTCAAAAATTGATAATAAATCACACACAAGTCCAAAAATCATGAAACCAATTTTAAACGAAACTAGACTCGTAGATGTATCAATAGACATGATCAATTGGAAAATAGACAAGTATTGGGCATGCTTTAATTAGGTTACATTTCGATGACCTAAAACATGCATAGTCATAGAAAATGATTTAATTCGCATAGGATGCACGATGGAAATTGGGAAAAATAGGATCATTAGAACCCTAATATCATGTAGTAACTATGATAATTATTTCGAGGCATGTGATCAAGTAGATTCGTAGATTAAAGACAAACATGAAGGTTTGAGTACATGTTGATAACAGGGAATTGAGCATTTATTACTCTATAGATCAACGAAAATTGGTGAAATCATGGGGCTTTCAAAGATAGATGTATTTGCTACCTATGGCCGAAGTTATATGATTTGTGCTTGAGAGATTGCCTACCTTTTCTTACTGTTAAGAAAACCTAGGGTTTATGATGAAGAAGATGGTGTAATCCTCCTTGCTCTAAGCCTTCTCCTCCTTGCTCCTTCGTCCTCAGCCCTTCTCTTCATTCTTCAAAGCTCCAACAATGTTCTATGGGTTGGTAGGGACGAATTGGGGGGTGTATGACTAGCTATAAGAGTCCTAACTTCTAAAAACCCCTCCTTTCCAAAAAACTCTGAATTTCTATATTTATCTCCTTATTTCTCTCCTTTATCTACCTAATATGATTGGGGAGAGGCTTAATTTCGTAGGTAAGGAGTTTGGGTAAGTCTAGAGCTCCTTTTTAGAATATATATGGGTTAATTAATAATTATCTTAACCCTTTACTAATTATTACTATTTTTATTACGAATTTAACTTAATTATCTCACATCCCAAGATGGGCTCTTCTCAATTGGGCCCACTCTATTATGTTTGTACCACTAATATAACCCATCTTTTATTTTAGCTTAATGGGTTTTGATTTAATTCTCTTTATTTCAATTTAATCCTCTTTTTTCTAATTTAATTCTATTTATCATATTTATTTAATTATATTTTTCATTTTATTTAGGATTTAAAAATCAGAGTTGCTACATCCTCCCCCTCTTAAAAAGAATTTGGTCTCCAAATTCATATGATCGTAAGAGGAAGAATGACTTACTGAATAGCTCCGGGTAATTCCGTCGCATTGTTGCTTCGGGTTCCCAGGTGGCTTCTTCAACTTCGTGATTTCTCCAACATATCTTGACCACAAATATAGGTCAGTTCCGAAGCTGTTGTCTCTTTCTGTCCAAGATTCTCACCGGCTTCTCTTCATAGGTCATATCTTTATTTAGAATTATGTCGTCGTAGCTGATTACATGTGATGGATCGTACACATACTTTCTCAACATTGATACATGAAAGACATTGTGTGCGATGGAAAACTTGGGTGGTAACGCTAGACGATAGGCCACTTTGCCAACTCTTTCCAGTACTTCGAATGGACTTATGAATCTTGGCCTTAACTTTCCTTTCATCCCAAACCTTTGAAATCCTCGGGTCGGGGATACTTTGAGCAGCACATGATCTCCGGTTTGAAATTCCAGATCCCTTCTCCTCTTGTCTACATAGCTCTTTTGCCTGGACTGAGCTATTTTAATTCTATCCCTGATGATCTGTATATCCCTGCTAGTGTTCTGTACCATGTCTGGTCCCAGCCATTACTGCTCACCTACTTCATTCCAACAAACTGGCGATCTACAGCTTCTACCATACAGGGCTTCAAATGGTGCCATCTTGATGTTGGCCTGGTGGCTGTTATTGTAGGCGAATTCTATAAGTGACAATTGTTCATTCCAATACCCTTCAAAATCTATAGTGCAGGCTCGTAGCATATCCTCCACGATCTGATTTGTTCTTTCCGTCTGCCCATCTATTTGTGGGTGGAATGCTGTGCTAAAATTGAGTTTTGTACCTAAAGTAGTCTGAAGTCCCTTCCAGAATCTAGAGGTGAATTTGGGGTCACGATCTGAGACTATGGATACAGGGACTCCATGTAATCTTACAATCTCCTTTACATATAGAGTAGCTAGCACATCAACACTCCAGGTACTTTTGATTGCAAGAAAATGTGTGGACTTAGTCAATCGGTCTACAATAACCCAGATAGCATCGAGTCCACCACGAGTTCGGGGTAAACCCATGATGAAATCCATGCCAATACTCTCTCACTTCCATTCAGGTATGTCCAGGGGTCTGAGTACACCCACAGGACGTCGGTGCTCGGCTTTTACCTGCTGACATGTGAGGTAGTGCGCGGCATGCTCAGCCACCTCATGCTTCATGTTGGGCCACCAAAATGACCTTTTCATGTCTTGGTACATCTTGGTTGCGCCTGAGTGAATTGTATATTTAGTCTTGTGGGCTTCATCCATCAACTTTCTTTTTAACTCTTCATTGTCAGGCACACATGTCCTGCCCTGAAATAATAATCTCACATCCTCAGTGATGGAGAAATCGGGTCTGTCAGTCATGGTTTCTTTAACTCGGATTAGAAATGGAACATTAGCTTGTTGCTCCCTGATCTCGACAAAGATGTCGGGGTGAGCTCTAAGATTGGCCACTAACACCTGATCACTTCTCTGTTCAATATTCAAATCCAGACTGGCAAATTGCTCCAATAGTTGCATCTCACCCATGACTAAACAAGATAAGGACGCTACTGGCTTCCTACTGAGTGCATCAGCTACTGCATTACCTTTGCCTGGGTGGTATTGGATATTGAAATCAAAGTCCTTCAGGTATTCCAGCCATCTCCTTTGTCGCATATTGAGTTCCTTCTGGGAAAATAGATACATTAAACTCTTATGATCAGAATAGACAATGAATTGTTCTCCCATCATGCTCATCTCAAATTCTCCCTGCATGAGCTTCTCAAAATACTTGCACAAAGATTTATCAGTTGATCCAAAAATAATATCATCTACATAAATTTGAACAAGTAATATATTTTTGGCATTTGTTCTAATGAAAAGTGTGCTATCTACCTGATCTCTAATAAAATCATGATTTAGCAAAAATGCATTAAGTCTTTCATACCATGCTCTAGGTGCTTGTTTTAATCCATACAATACTTTATGTAATCTAAAAACATGATTTGGATAATCTAAATCATTAAAACCAGGAGGCTATTCCACATAGACTTCCTCTTTTATATAACCATTTAAAAATGCAGATTTTACATCCATTTGAAAAAGTTTTAAATCCAATGCACATGCATAAGCAAGTAAAAATCGAATAGCCTCTAGTCTAGCCACTGGTGCATAGGTTTCATCGAAATCTATGCCGTCCTCTTGGGAATAGCCTTGAGCAACCAGTCTAGTCTTGTTTCTAGTGATAACACCAGCTTCATCCAATTTGTTCTTGAACACCCATTTGGTGTCAATCATAGGATGATCTGATGGTCTTGGAACAAGGGACCAAACTTGATTTCTCTTGAACTGATTAAGTTTATCTTGCATGGCTAAAATCCAAGATTCATCAGACAGTGCTTCATTGACTGTCTTCGGCTCAATTTGAGATACAAATGCTAAATAATCATAAGGAATAACATTACCTCTAGTTCTTACCCCTGCGGATGGATCTCTGATAATGTTGTCTATAGGGTGATCCTTTTTGTACCTCCATTCCTTTGGAAGATCATCATGAATAATTTCTTTCTGTTGTAGTTCTTCCAAGGGTGGATCTTCATTATCTTTGATAGTTGTTTCCTTCAGTTTCTTGGAGAGATTTACTGCATTTTCATCATCACTATCGACTTCCTTTCTCAAGGAAGGGTTAGACTCATAAAAAATAATATGAACAGTTTGTTCAATTAATAAACTTCTTTTATTAAAAACTCTATAGCCTTTAGGTTTAGAAGTGTACCCCATAAAGATTCCTTCATCAAATTTAGAATCCAACTTTCCTAAATCTCTCTTACCATTGTTGTGAATGAAGCATGGACATCCAAATGTTCTGAGACGGCTGATCTTGGGCTTTCTTTGTTTGTACAGCTCATATGCAGTCTTTTTCAGGATTGGCCTGATCATGACTCTATTTATAATATAGCATGTTGTATTTATAGGTTCTGCCCAGAAATATCTTGGAAGATTATATTCAGATAGCATGGTCCTAGCCATATCCAACAATGTTCTATTTTTCCTCTCAGCTACTCCATTTTGCTATGGTGTTCTAGGTGCTTAGAAATTATGTTATATACCTTGATCATCACAAAATTCTGCAAATCTGTCGTTTTGAAATTCTCCTCCATGATCTGAACGGATACTGATGATGCTGAACTTCTTATCCTTTTGAACTACTTTACTGAACATCACAAAACTTTCAAATGTGTCATCTTTATGCTCTAAAAATGATACCCATGTAAATCTTGAATAATCATCAACTATGACAAATCCGAAATTCTTTCCTCCCAAACTAGTTGTTCTCATTGGTCTAAACAAGTCCATATGCAGTAGTTCTAGAGGTTTGGATGTAGTTACTACTGTCTTGGATTTGAATGAGGATCTTGCATGTTTTCCTTTTGCACATGGTTCACACACGCTGTCCAGTTTTGAATGGAGCTTTGGCAAACCTTTCACTAGATCATGCTTGATGAGTTTTCTCATGCCATCCAAGCTGTAGTGGCCTAACCTTCTGTGCCACAGTTCAGCGTTTTGCTCTTTACTTGCTGCTAGACAGATATCTTAATCTTTCAATTCTTCTAGGTGCAATACGTACAGATTCTTTTCTCTACTAGCTTCGAAGATAATTGCCTCATTCTTGATGATCAAACACTTAGATTCTTGGAACTTGATCTGATGTCCCTTATCGCATAGTTGGTTGATGCTAATTAAGTTGTTCTTAAGTCCCTTGACACATAGTACATCTTCTATCAAAGTTCTTTCTTGGTTTCCAATGGATCTGCAACCAATCACTGATCCTTTGCCATTATCACCATAGGTTACCGTGCCTTCTTCATATTTGATGTGCGAGAACAGCCTTTTGTTACCAGTCATATGCCTTGAGCACCCGCTGTCCAGGTACCACTTTGATCCTCTAAGGCTTCCCTGCAATAAATCACTGAGATTTAGGTACCCAAGTTTCTTTGGGTCCTAGTTTGTTAGTTTCCTCACTGTTTCTTTTCGGAATCCACTTTAAGTGTTTAGTTGTACATGTTTTTCTAGTGTGACCTAATTTATTGCAGTGACTGCAGCATGAGATATTATCTACTGTTTTAATTGGCCTGTAGTTAATGTTAGATTTATAATTAGTATTTTTTCAGCTACAAACTTTGGCATTGGATAAATTTTAGGATGAATGATTGTTTCTTCATTGTCAGGTGTAGTGTATCCTAAACTAGATTTTTTCTTTCCTGATCTTCTTGCCCCTTTTAATATTAAAGAAGATTTTTCATTTGTGAATTTTTCAATTGTAGCAGTTAGATATTCATTATCTTTTGTTAGTATATTGATTTCATTTTTAAGTTTGCTTGTAGTTTCATGATTTTCTAGTTTTGTTATCTTTTCATTTTTATCCTTTAAATCTTCGCATAACAGTTCATTTCTCCTTTTTAAATCAGAAGTTTGTTTTTCTTGTTGCTCAGTTTCAGATTTTAAATCTGAGTTGGTTATTTCCAAGCATGCATCATTTTTCTTGGTTGTTTTTAACAACTTATAGACATCTTTATACTTACTGTATAATTCGTTAAATACATCTTCTAAACTATCTGAATCAAATTCATTGCAAGAAGTGAAAGATGAGTCAGAGGTTACCTTGTCATTAATATTTGTCATGAAGGCCAGATTGGCCTTTTCTTCTTCTTCATCGCTGGAGCTTGACTCACTGTCTGAGTCACTCTCGTTGTTCCATGCAGCAGCCATGGCTTTCTTCTTATACTTCTTGAATTTCTTCACACTGTCCTTCTTCTTGTATTCTATCTTCTTTAGTTTCGGACACTCAACCTTGATGTGTCCAGGCTTTTTGCACTCGTAGCATATAGGTTCTGATTTCTTGACTTCTTTTCCTTCAGATCTTTTGAAATCTCTGCCTTTCTTAAAATGCCTTTCCTGACTGGTATTTTTTCTTGGCTACAATGCGCTGTAGTCTTCTGGAGAGAAGAGCTTCTTCATCTAAGCTGCTTTCATCACTCCTTTCACTTTCTGACTCGCCCTCAGAACTACCTTCTGTGGCCTTTAGAGCATTGCTATGCTTCTTCCTGCTGGAGGATTCTCCAAGCCTTTCCATATTTATCTCGTGAGCCATCAATGATCCAATAAGTTTCTCAAGTGACATTCTCCTAAGATCGTTGGCTTCTTCTATGGTTGTTACCTTTGGAGTCTATGAGGTTGGTAGAGATCTTAATATTTTTCTTACCATGAGCTGCCATTTATCTTTGCTCTTCAGATCGTGAGATCTTCTTGCTCGAAGAGACAAGGCTCTGATACCACTTGTTGCCCAGATAGCAAGCCCAGAGGGGGGGGGGGTGAATGGATTGCTAAAAATTCTTTTAGACTAATACCTGTAAATAAAATGCTTGACAGAAAATACTAAGTTCGACAGTTAGAGTTAGTGTGGAATAAAGACAAATAAGCAAGCACACATAGACAACATGAATTTTTATCCTAGTTCAGATCTCCTATCCCAAGGAGTCCTACGTGTTGCCTAGCTAGCAAGCCCAGAGGGGGGGGGGGGTGAATGGGTTTCTTAAACTTGATTATCTAAACCTGTCAACAAAAACATTCACACAAAAACACTACGTTTGACTATTAGTGTTACTAGTAAAGAAAACACCAATCATAAACAAGTAATCACACTACACAAGGATTTTATCCTGGTTCGGACCTCCTCTCCACATGAGTCCTACATCCAGTCCCTGAGCAACAACTCAGGATTCCACTACCCAAGGGTACAGTCGCCCTCAAGGACATTTACACATCCAGCCGTAGCTGGCCTTCTCTTCACAACCCGAAGAGGAATACAACACCCTGACACCCAGGTCTTCCTTCAACACGAAGGGAATAAAACCACCTGTTACCAACAGGTCTTCTCTTCTTAACACGAAGAGGAACAACACTGAAAAGTGTTAAAGAGAAGACAAGCCCCTAGACCAAGCTCATAGAACAATGCTTGATCTGAAGCAAGACTGAGAGAGAAAGATCTACAATGGAAGAATTCTCTCAGAACTCAAAAGGTGCTCTCCAAGGAATTAAATAGGAACGCTGAGAGTGAGAGCTACACAAGAGTTGGAATGAAAATCGCTCTTCTATTAAGACTCTTTGGCATGAAAGATTGTATCTCCAAAAAGTTCTATCTCCAAGAGTCTTCAGACTTGAATATATATCTTCTCTTGAGGAAGTAGCCGTTGATATGTCCATTGTCTCTATGCTCTGGTATTCGTTAGACTACATGGTATTATAGAGCTTCTAATCAACGGTCCTTTACGTTCCATGCATGCAAAGATAAGATCCTTCTCGATATCCTTTATCTTCATTTTGTCCAACGTTGTAAATGGTTGTGCTGTCAGAGACCTGTACACAATAAATGCTGAATGATAGACAGCTACGCTGTCTCTTGTTGTCAGTCAACGTTAGAACAAATATACATCAAAATAGAAATGCCACTCTGCTTTCTAAAAAGATGTTTCCTATATAAGCATAGGAATAGAAGATATATGAGCATGCATTGTGCAGTGAAATGTCTAGTCATAATAAATGCATAGATATCAGAGAAAAGCGAGGGAAGACTTTGACTTTAAAAAATATTTGAAATATGTTTAAATAACAAGTCGTTGTAATGAAATCATTATGAGTATGACTTATGAAATCGTTGAGTGAATGAGTCGATGTTCATGTAAATCGTTACACATGTATAAGTAAATCGATGTGAACATAAATCGTTATACAATCATAACCAAATCGTTGTAGAGACAAATCGTTATGAGAGTATAAGCAAATCGTTATGAACAAGTCGTTATAACCAAATCGTTGTCTCACTTATCGAGTCGATGTAGTGATCAAATCGTTGTTTTGCTTTATCGAATCATTACACAGACTAAGTCGTTGTTGTGACTTATCGAATCGTTACAGCAAGCAAATCATTGTGTAACTTATCGAGTCGTTATAATGACCAAGTTGTTGTTGTAACTTGTCGAATTGTTATGAATACCAAATCGGTGTGGAACTTATCGAATCGTTATGAAAGACAAATCATTGTGAGAGCAAATCGTTGTGAGAGCAAATCGTTGTTCTCACTTATCAAATCGTTGTAAAAACTGAATCGTTGTGAGAGCAAATCGTTGTTCTCACTTTTCAAATCGTTATGAGAAACAAATCGTTGTGAGAGCAAATCGTTGTTCTCACTTATCAAATCGTTATGAGAAACCGAATCGTTGTGAGAACAAATCATTATTCTCACTTATCAAATCGTTATGAGAAACTGAATCGTTGTGAGAGCAAATCATTGTTCTCACTTTTCAAATCGTTATGAGAAACTGAATCATTGTGAGAGCAAATCGTTGTTCTCACTTTTCAAATCGTTATGAGAAACCAATATGATTCTAATGACATCGATGTAGCATATAGGGAGTCGATGTGTACTTAGAGAAATTTCCTGCTCTGTATTTTAAATGCTACAAGGTAAGAAATACTTACATATTTTCTTGATTTCGCCTGATTTACTTCATGTGCCTAAGCTTCATGAAAACTTGTTAGATGACTCTTTATTGAAGTTTTGTTAATCACCAAAATAGATATATAATTTATAAAATTATATGGGGATGAACTGATCATCAATCTCCCCCTTTTTGGTGATGACAAAATATAACACAAAGGCATAGATGATTTGAAATAAATCTAAGTGAATTTTCTGAAATGAAGTTAGAAATGTATTTCAGAAATACAGATTTTTCTCCCCCCTTTTTGTCATTAAGCAAAAAGATACCATAATGAGACAAAGAAGAGAGAAAAGATAAATGATAGACAAAGATAGTGATTGAACTACTCTTAAGGTACATGAAGGTAGAAGGTAGGAGACAGAAGAGAGGCATGATGAGAAATGATTTCCCAAGCCTTAAGTTCCTGCTCTTCAAAGAATTGCCTAAAGACCACGCAAGCTACATAATAGGAGGGCCCCATGATAGGAACCATCCTCTGGAGATGAAGTTTCCGCTGCCCTTCTAAGAACTGAGCATAGCGGTCTCTATCAAAGGAAACTTTGTAATGACTGGTTTTCCTAAAGCTGGCGCAGGAGAGGAACTGATCAATGGAGACTGGATAAAAAATCTGCTTCTGCTTCAGTTCGAGTCTCATGGCTACATAAACCTTGTACCTCTCAACCCATACTGCAAATGGATCTCGAACAAGGTGAATGGAGTTCATGTCAAGAAATTCAGCAGCTGAAATAGAAGGTTTATGCTCTCTGGCTTAAGAGGCATTTAGATCATTAAGTTGCTGAGTTAACAGAGGGTAAAATCTGGCCCATTTTGCTAGAGATAACCTTTTGCATTTAGACAAGAGAGGGGCGAGAACATCTGAACTAATATGGCCCTGAATGTACTCTTTGAACAAAAATCTATTGAAAGCAACTAGATTGCCTCTCTGCACATGAATTCTCCCCATGACTCTGGCAAAACGCTCAAAGATGATGGAGCCAACATCGGAGTCCATGATCAGAGAATGAAGAGGTGGGAGAAAGACCACCTCGGGTAACTTTAAAGTGGCAAAATCAACTCTGATGGCGTCGGTATGAGCATCATGAGAACCAAGAGAATGAATAGCTTGCCGGAATTGGCCAAGCTGAACTTCAGGTAAATTGTTGAGATAGCTATAGTTGTTAAACATCTGAAAATGTCTGATCATTTTTATCTTTTTCTAAACAAATGGAGCCCAGGTGTCCTTTTGAAGAATCTGGAACCACTCAGATAGAGTCAAGGGGTGATCCCAGAGAGGGAACCTGGCTGACTTGGTGAGAAGAAATTTATTGTACAAGGTCTTGTTACCCCGAGCCCACTGCTCTTCAGATTTGGCTTCAGTCATGGAGAAGATTTTTGACTGTTCAGCCTTGGATAGAGAGGTGAGAGGAAGAATGATAGTGAGATGATCCGAAAGGTTGAGATGTGGAAGACCAATAATGGTGGCAAAAGCGACTTTCTGAAGAAATTCTCTATACAACAATTTGTTTTTATGATCTACTGTAAGAGAAAACCAAAGGGGTAGATAACAAGGTTCAGAAGAAATAGAATGAGTGGAAGTTAGTCTTCTTTTCTTGGGGATAGGGCTAGAAGAGCCTGTCCTATGAACATGAGTACTAACTTTCAGGACTGAACGAAGGATAGCTTCTTCAAATTCATCTTTGATGGCCCTGAGGAAGGGGGCATCAATTTGAGCACTCTCCAGAATGATAGAGATAAAGGAGGGGGGAGTAGGAGGATGAAGGAGGGAGTGAGTGGTAGTGGGAGGAACATCAGTTGGTCCATAGGAGGAAGGACCAGAAGAGGAAGCTCCAGCTGATGAGGAGGCTGGAGGAACCTCAAAAGAAGGAGGAGGTGGAGGAATGTGAGTAGAAGAAACATGAGATGAGGAGGACTGAGAAGGAAAGGGTGTAGGAGAGGAAATGGTTCTAGGAATAGGTTGTTTGAAGGTGGGAGGTGCTGGTGGTGCTGTGGAGGATGATGGGGGAGAAGGAGGGGCTGGAGTTGGAAGAGGAGAAGAAGTAGGGGGCTCTGGAGCTACAACTCACTCTTCTGCTCTGACAGGCTTAGCCACTGAATCCATTGGCCCTGATGACCCAGGGATATCCCCAACTGGCCCTGATGGCCCAGACTCCACACCCTCAGCTGACCCTGCTGCTGCCACTTCTTCAAAAGTTCTTGGACCTGATGGCCCTACTGGTTCTTCAGACATTGGCCCTGATGGCCGACCTTCATCAACAACTGATGGCCCTGAAGGCTCAGAGTGCTCTGCCTCCTTTGGCCCTAATGGCTCTGAGTTGCTAACAGGTGCTGCAGGAGGAGGTTGCACCTTCAAAGCATTGGAAATGACTGCTAGAGATTCCTTAAGGCTGAGGAGCTCACTCCTTAGCCAACGAAGGACATTCCTAATCATGCCAACATCCTTACCTGCAGAGCTCTGGCTCATGAAGATTGATGATATATCAGATTGCACATAGCATAAAATCTTTCCTTGTTCATCCAGTCTAGAAACTAAGGGCTTCAGATTGATCTTCAATTTCTTCTTCCTTAGCCTCTGATGTGGCTTCCTGATGAGTAAAGGGATCTCAAGAGCCACTCCTTTTTCTTTGTCACTTGCCCTAGCAATGGGCTCCACATTATCAACATTTGTATTTTCTTCCTCTGAATCAGAGGGGCTTGTCAAGACACCTTCTTGGAACTGATCCACTGGGGGGTTTTCAGTGCTCTCCCCCTGAACCTGAGCTTCCTTCTCAACAGATTGCTCCCCCTGAGCAAGAGCATCCTTTATGTGCACATTTTCACTGTGGCCTGCTGCCACAATCTCAGAAACAATCTCTTGCTCCCTCTGAATGGAAGCTTCTTCCATAACACTGTCCTCAATGTGGCCTGGAGCCACAGCCTCTCTATCAACATCTTCAGTCACCTGTTCTTTTTCTTGATGAGTGCTGGGAATGGAATCCAGCACACTTCTAAGGACTGAAGCTACCATGGAAGTAGGGGTGACAACCTCTTCGACCTGCCCAACGAGCTTAATGAATTCTTGAGGAATGTCCTCAATCCTGTGCTCTCTAGCCACTGGCTCTTCAAGACTGACTGTTGCATTTTCTTGGATATCTGCTACTGCTGCTGCTTGTTCCTCTTGAGCCACTGAAGTTTCGGCCCTGATTTCTTCCTACTGCACTTGGACCACTGACACTTCTGGCCTAGCAATCTCTTGCTCAACTAGAACTTCTAGTGCTGCTGCTGCTGCCCCTTCTTGGACCTCTAGGACTTCACCAATAATGGCCTCGCCCTCTGCTACCGAGGTCTTGGTCCACACACCACCAACAAGAGAGAATCCACTTTTCTTAAGATTCATGGACCGGATAGCTTGGCCCATCTTCTCTGAGACTGCCCCATTCAAATTTACTCCAAAGTGCTAGAATATCTTGGTTAGAAAATGGGCATAAGGAAGAGATACATTTAACTTACTCTTCTTGTCCCAAACCTGAGCATTTGCAAATTTCATCCTTTCTACGATGACCTCTGCCATATTAATATTCTGGTTCTAGATAGCCCAGAACATCATGTCGGAATCTGCCTTGGTGCATATGGAGAAGGTCGCACTCCTGGGCACCAGAATCTGACAAACTATGAAATGTAATATGCGGTTGAACACATTCAACTAATTAATGTCTATCTTCCCATCTTTCAGCCTGAACTCAGAACCAACAATCCCCAAGCCTTTCGCCTGAATGTCAACAGTGTGTACTCCACTGTGACTGAGGTGGACACACCAAACAAGGACTCCAATAGCTCATACGTGATCCGAATCTAGGTTCCTTTGACCATGGATGTCAAAGACCCATCTTCCTCAGACTTCAAACAGACATAGAAAGCTTTAACCAGGTCCAGAAAACTTGCCTCTGAGAGTGTTGCAATCTTGGTCCACTTCATTCTCTGCATAGCTGCCACGATGTTGTGCATCCCATTCTTCTCCAGGTCAGCAACATCCACTGCCTTGTTGCTGCACATCTTCGCCTTCACTGTTGTATACCTTTCCTGCTACTCTGCGGTGAGGAAAGCAGCCCCATAGCCCCCGATGGAGCCGAAAACTCTAGAAACGGCCATGGTTTTGAAAGGGAAAAAGTTCTGAATGGTCGTAAGGAAGATTGGAGCAAAAGCCCTCAGGAGATTTTTCGCAGGAAGGGATCGAATCTTTGAAATCGCACGAAGTCGATGCCGGAGTCGATAGGGTTTATCGTCTCAGGCAAGTTGAAAGAGATGAGAGCGGGAGGTGAATCGTTGTGACACAGATTCCAGGTTTTATCAGATAGAGATAAAGTGACTTTTGAAAGGATGGCACCATAAATGCGGAAAACGACAAAACAGAGACAGGTTCGAGATGAATAAATACTTTTAAAATAATGAACCGTCACCGAAATTTATGATGTAAGCAATCTTTAAAGATTTCGCTTAATTTCAGGGGAGAGAACAGATAGTTGATGTTCTAAAATAATCATTATTTTAGTTATTTACAGATAAATCTATCACAAATTACACATGCCTAATTCCCTTCTAAGAGATGTAAATCTCTCTTCAGCTAAGACTTTTGTGAAGATATCTGCTAACTGATTTTGAGTATCTATAAATGAAATGTCTATATTACCGTTAGCCACATGATCTCGAATGAAATGGTATCTAACCTCAATATGCCTTGTTCTTGAGTGCCGCACTGGATTTTTGGTGAGATTAATTGCACTGGTGTTGTCGTACAGCAAGGGAATTGTCTTGATGTGTAGCCCATAATCCTCAAGTTGCTGCTTAATCCATAGGAGTTGTGTACAGTAGCTTCCAGCAGCCACGTACTCAGCTTCAGTTGTTGACAGTGCTACTGAATTTTGCTTCTTTGAGGACCAAGAAATCAAACATCCTGCAAGAAATTGACAACATCCACTGGTGCTTTTCCTATCTATCTTGCATCCAGCGTAATCAGCATCAGAGTATCCTACTAAATTTATTTTATATGATTTTGGATACCACAATCCTATATTATGAGTTCTTGCTAAGTATCTAAAAATACGTTTGCCACTAATTAAATGAGACTCTCTAGGGTCTGCCTAATACCTATCACACATGCATACACTAAACAATATATCAGGTCTACTAGCTGTCAAATAAAGTAATGAACCTATCATACCTTTGTAGAGCTTTTGGCCTACTTTCTTACCATCCTTGTCACTGTCTAGCCTTGTAGATGTGCTCATTGGTGTTGACAGTGGCTTGACATTTTCAAAACCAAATTTCTTTAGTAGATCTTTGGTGTACTTGGCTTGACAAATGTGGGAGCCTTCTTTTCCTTGCTTGATTTCCAATCCGAGGAAATAATTAAGTTCCCCCCATCATGCTCATTTCAAATTCTCCCTACATGAGCTTTTCAAAATACTTGCAAAGAGATTCGTCAGTAGAACCAAATATTGTATCATCTACATAGATTTGAACAAGTAACACATTTTTAACTTTAGACTTAATGAATAATGTGCTATCTACTTTTCCTCGAATAAATCTATGGTTTAACAAAAATGCACTTAATCATTCATACTATGCTCTAGGTGCTTGTTTCAAACCATATAAAGTCTTATGCAATTTAAATACATGATTTAGAAAATCGATATCATCAAAACCAGAAGGTTGTTCTACATAAACTTCCTCCTTTATATAATAATTTAGAAAAGCTGATTTTACATCCATTTGAAATAATTTTAAATCTAATGCTGATGCATAAGCAAGTAAGATCCTAATTGCCTCAAGTCTGGCTACTGGTGCATAGGTTTCATCGAAATCTATACCTTCCTCTTGAGAATAGCCTTGAGCTACCAATCTGGCCTTGTTTCTAGTGATCAAACCAGCTTCATCCAATTTGTTCCTGAACACCCATTTGGTGCCAATCACAGGATGATCTGATGGTCTCGGAACAAGGGACCATACTTGGTTTCTCTTGAACTGATTAAGTTCTTCTTGCATGGCTAATATCTAAGATTCATCAGATAGTGCTTCATTGACTATCTTAGGCTTTATTTGAGATACAAAGGCTAAATAATCACATGAGATTACGTTACCTCTAGTTCTTACCCCAACCGATGGATCTCCAATAATGTTATCCAATGGGTGATCCTTCTTGTATCTCCATTATTTTAGAAGATTATCATGAGATATATCTTTTTGTTGTAGATCTTCCAAGGGTGGATCTTCCTTGTCCTCGATGGAGGTGTTCTTTAATTTCTTGGACAATTCATCTGGATCATCAACATCACTATCTACTTCCTTTCTCAAGGAAGGGTTAGTTTCATTAAAGATAACATGTACTGTTTGTTCAATTAGTAAACTATGCTTATTAAATACTCTATAACCTTTGGGTTTAGAAGCATACCCCATAAAAATACCTTCATCGGATTTGGAGTCTAGCTTACCAATATCCCTTTTTCCATTGTTGTGGATGAAGCATGTACATCCAAAAGTTCTGAAATGACTAATCTTTGGCTTCTTCTGCTTGAATAGCTCGTATGTAGTCTTCTTCAGGATTGTCCTGATCATCACTCTGTTGATTATATAGCAAGCTGTGTTGATGGCTTCGGCCCAAAAATACCTTGGTAAATTATATTCTGACAACATTGTCCTTCCCATATCCAATAAGGTTATGTTCGTCCTCTCAGCAACTACATTTTGCTGAGGTGTCCTTGGTGCTGAGAAATTATGTTCTATTCCTTGATCATTATAGAACTTTGCAAATCGTTCATTCTGAAACTCTCCTCCATGATCTGATTGAATACTGACAATGCTATACTTCTTATCTTTATGAACTTTCTTGCTGAAGCGAACAAAACTATCAAATGTGTCATCCTTGTGCTCCAAGAAAGATACCCATGTAAATCTAGAATAGTCATCCACTATGACGAATCCAAAGTTCTTTCCTCCAAGACTTGTGGTCCTCATTGGCCCAAATAGATCCATATATAGAAGTTCTAAGGGTTTAGAGGTTGTTACAACTGACTTTGATTTGAAAGATGATTTAGTGTGCTTACCTTTTGCACACGGTTCACAGAACCCTTCCATTTTGGTGCTTACTTTGGGCAGACCTTCTACTAGATTTCTCTTGATTAGCTTTCTGATCTCATCCAAGATACAGTGGCCCAATCTTCTGTGCCAGAGTTCAATTGACTGCTCTTTGTTTGCTGCAAGACATATGTCCTGATCATTTAACTCGTTTAAATGAAGCACATACAAGTTCTTTTCCCTGCTTGCTTCAAACACAACTGCACCATTTTTCATGATACTGCACTTTGACTCTTGAAACTTAATCTGATGCCCTTTGTCACATAGCTGGCTAATGCTGATAAGATTGTGCTTGAGTCCTTTTACACAAAGTACATCTTCAATAATGATTTTTCCTTGACTCCCAACTGATCTGTAACCTATTACTGTCCCTTTTCCATTATCACCATATGTCACTATGCCTTCTTCGGCTTCGAGGTGAGAGAACAACTTCCTGTTGCCAGACGTATGCCTTGAGCACCCACTGTCCAGGTACCACTTAGATGCTCGAAGGCTTTCCTTTTCCTCGACATTTGCCATGAAGGCCAAGTTTGCCTTTTCTTCTTCTTCTTCACTTGAACTTGACTCACTGTCTGAGTCGCTGTCGTTGCCCCAAGCTGCTGCCATGGCCTTCTTCTTGTATTTTCTGAATTTCCTAGTTGAATCTTTTTTTCTGACTTCAGTCTTCTTTAGTTTTGGACACTCGGCCTTGATGTGTCCCGGCTTCTTGCACTCATAGCAGATAGGCTCAGCTCTCTTTGTCTCTTTGCCTTCGCCCTTCTTGAAGTCTTTGCTCTTCTTGAAGTATCTCCTTCCAGATTGGTACATCTTCTTCGCAAGTATGCACTGTAATCTTCTAGATAGAAGCGCTTCTTCATCATCACTGTCTTCATTGCTGACTTCATCCTCAGATTCTTCGTCAGAGCTACCTTCTGTAGTCTTGAGAGCATTGCTGTACTTTTTCCTACTTGAGGATTCTCCGAGCCTCTCCATGTTGATCTCATGAGCCATGAGTGACCCAGTGAGTTTCTCTAGTGACATTCTCTTTAGGTCATTTGCCTCTTCTATTGCTGTCACTTTGGGAGTCCACGAGGCTGGTAGGGATCTTAAGATCTTTCTGACCATATCTCCCATTTCGTAGCTTTTTCCAAGACCAACCAGCCCGTTTGTGATGTCTGTAAATCAGCTGAACATCTGCGTTATTGACTCTCCTGGCTGCATCTGGAACCTCTCGTACTGTGTCACCAGAATGTCTATTCTGGTCTCTTTTACTTTATCTGTGCCTTCATACATAATTCTAAGCTTTTCCCACATTTCCATCACTGATTTGCAAGTTGAAACTCTATTAAACTCTTTCTTGCTAAGTGCGCAGCATAATATGCTCTTAGCTTTACAGTTGAGAGAGATCTTCTTTCTATCATCTTCTGTCTAGTTTTGTCTGTTGTTTAGGACAACTAGATCGCCTTCTTCTATGATGGACCATATTTGAAAATCGAATCCTTATAGGAAGTACTCCATCCTGGTCTTCCAGTAGGTATAGTCCTCACCATCAAATAGAGGGGGTCGGTTTACTGACTGACCTTCAATACTCCCTTGAGTTGCCATTAAATCTTTTCTCTTCAGATCGTTGGATCTTCTTTGTTGAAGAGACTTGCTCTGATACCACTTGTTGCCCAGCTAGCAAGCCAAGAGGGGGGGGGTGAATGGGATTCTTAAACTTTGATTATCTAAACCTGTCAACAAAAACGTTCACACAAAAACACTACGTTTGACTGTTAGTGTTAGTAGTAAAGAAAACACCAATCACAAACAAGCAATCACACTACACAAGGATTTTATCCTGGTTCGGACCTCCTCTCCACAGGAGTCCTACGTCCAGTCCCTGAGCAACAACTCAGGATTCCACTACCCAAGGGTACAGTCCCCCTCAAGGACACTTACACATCCAGCCGCAGTTGGCCTTCTCTTCACAACCGAAGAGGAATACAACACTCTGGCACCCAGGTCTCCCTTCAACACGAAGGGAATAAAACCACCTATTACCAACATGTCTTCTCTTCTTAACACGAAGAGGAACAACACTGAAAAGTGTTAAAGAGAAGACAAGCCCCTAGACCAAGCTCATAGAACAATGCTTGATCTGAAGCAAGACTGAGAGAGAAAGATCTACAATGGAAGAATTCTCTCATAACTCAAAAGGTGCTCTCCAAGGAATTAAATAGGAACGCTGAGAGTGAGAGCTACACAAGAGTTGGAATGAAAATTGCTCTTCTATTAAGACTCTTTGGCATGAAAGATTGTATCTCCAAAAAGTTCTATCTCCAAGAGTCTTCAGACTTGAATATATATCTTCTCTTGAGGAAGTAGCCGTTGATATGTCCATTGTCTCTATGCTCTGGTATTCGTTAGACTGCATGGTATTATAGAGCTTCCAATCAACGGTCCTTTACGTTCCATGCATGCAAAGAGAAGATCCTTCTCGATATCCTTTATCTTTCATTTTGTCCAAGTTGTAAATGGTTGTGTTGCCAGAGACCTGCACACAATAAATACTGAATGATAGACAGCTACGCTGTCTCTTGTTGTCAGTCAACGTTAGAATGAATATACATCAAAATAGAAATCTCACTCTGCTTTCTAAAAAGATGTTTTCGATATAAGTATAGGAATAGAAGATATCTGAGCATGCATTGTGCAGTGAAATGTTCAGTCATAATAAATGCATGGATATCGGAGAAAAGCGAGGGAAGACTTTGACTTTAAAAAACATTTAAAATATGTTTAAATAAAAAGTCATTGTAATGAAATCGTTATGAGTATGACTTATGAAATCGTTGAGTGAATGAGTCGATGTTCATGTAAATCGTTGCACATGTATAAGTAAATCGATGTGAACATAAATCGTTATACAATCATAACCAAATCGTTGTAGAGACAAATCGTTATGAGAGTATAAGCAAATCGTTATGAACAAGTCGTTATAACCAAATCGTTGTCTCACTTATCGAGTCGATGTAGTGATCAAATCGTTGTTTTGCTTTATCGAATCGTTACACAGACTAAGTCGTTGTTGTGACTTATCGAATCGTTACAACAAGCAAATCGTTCTGTAACTTATTGAGTCGTTATAATGACCCAGTTGTTGTTGCAACTTGTCAAATCGTTATGAATACCAAATCGATGTGGAACTTATCTAATCGTTATGAAAGACAAATCGTTGTGAGAGCAAATCATTGTTCTCACTTATCAAATCGTTGTAAAAACTGAATTGTTGTGAGAGCAAATCATTGTTCTCACTTTTCAAATCGTTATGAGAAACCGAATCGTTGTGAGAGCAAATCGTTGTTCTCACTTTTCAAATCGTTATGAGAAACCGAATCGTTGTGAGAGCAAATCGTTGTTCTCACTTTTCAAATCGTTATGAGAAACTGAATCGTTGTGAGAGCAAATCATTGTTCTCACTTTTCAAATCGTTATGAGAAAACAATATGATTCTAATGAAATCGATGTAGCATATAGGGAGTCAATGTGTACTTGGAGAAATTTCTTGCTTTGTATTTTAAATGCTACAAGGTAAGAAATACATACATATTTTCTTGATTTTGCCTGATTTGCTTCCTGTGCCTAAGCTTTATGAAAACTTGTTAGATGACACTTTATTGAAGTTTTGTTAATCACCAAAATAGATGTATAATTTATAAAATTATATGGGGATGAACTCATCATCACTACGTCCAGTCCCTAAGCAACAACTTGGGATTTCACTAAATAAGGGTACTGTCCCCCTTAAGGACTCTTACACATCCAGCAATAGCTGACCTTCTCTTCTCTACCCGAAGAGGTACAACCAACACCTGATGCAACAGGTCTTCCTTCTTACCAAAGGGAAACAACCACCTATTTAACAACAGGTCTTCTCTTCACAACCAAAGAGGAGCACTCAAGAAGAATGAGTAGAGAGTGAATGGTCCCTAGACCAAGCTTATAGGATTGCTTGATCTGATGCGAGGTCTGAGAGATAAAGATTTGCAGCGGTGGATTCTCTCAGATCTTACACAAGCTCTCAAAAGGCTAAGCAGGTGGCTATGGAGAGCTTAATAGCTAAAGACTGATTGCTGGAAAGAACAAGCTCTTCTACAAGGTGCTCCAAAGGATAACCAGATTATTTTGCATGGAGTCGTCGGTCTTCTATATATCTTCTCTTGAGAATATAGCCGTTGAAGTATTCGTTGTCTCTATGTCTGGGGCACACAAGTTGAGTATGGTCCAACGTGGGTACCAGGAATACCTGCAGCCATTAAATGCCCGGAGAGACACGCATACAGAGAAGGATCATCCAGATATCTTTTGCTTCTTGTTTGTCCAATGTTGTAGGGTGTGATCTTGGCAAAAATCTGCACGCAATAAATACTGAAACATAGACAGCTCAACTGTCTCTAAGATGTCAGTCAACGTTAGATGGCATGCAATAAGAAAATACGCCAAAAAGGAAATTCCATTCTGTCACCCTATAAAGCTTTTGTTTGAAGAACACAAGAGTAGAAAGCACACAGATATATTTCGTGCAGAGATATATACTAGCACAATAAATGCTTAAGAGCATGAGATACAGTGTTATACACGGGAAGACTTGAACTCCACAGAGATTCAAAAATAATACATTTGAATATCATGAAGGATAATTGCTTTCAAGATTATCTGAAAAGATAATGAAAGTATATGACACTTTATTTAAATCATAATCGTTGTGAAGAGACTTGATATATTCATGAAATCGTTGTCATAAACATACAAATGAAATCTATGTTGAAATAGAGTCGATGTGACCATAATCCATTTATAAATATAGTGAAATCATTGTTCTATACACAATCGTTATATGAATGAAATTAGTGTACAGACGAAATCGTTGTTTAAGTGAAACAGAATTGTTGTAGTGACCAAATCGTTCTTTAACAGAATCGTTGTAGCGGCCAAATCGTTCTTTAACAAAATCGTTGTAGCGGCTAAATCGTTGTTTCTATGAAGTCGTTGTTTAAGTGACCAAATCGTTGTTTAAGTGAAATCGATCATGAAATCGTTGTTTTAGTGAAATCAATCATGAAATCATTGTTTCAATGATGAAATCGTTGTTTAAGTGAAATCGATCATGAAATCGTTGTTTCAATGATGAAATTGTTGTTTAAGTGAAATCGATCATGAAATCGTTGTTTTACCGAAATCGATGTTTAAGTGATATGAAATCGATATATCAACGAAATCGTTATGAGACCGAAATTGTTGTTTTACTTATAAAATCGTTGTGGATGGAAATCGTTGTTTTACTTACGGAATCGTTGTGCGATGGAAATCGTTGTTTTACTTATGAAATCGTTATGCGATGGAAATCGTTGTGCGATGGAAATCGTTGTTTTACTTATGAAATCGTTGGGCGATGGAAATCATTGTGCGATGGAAATCGTTGTTTTACTTATGAGATCGATGTATACTTAGACAAAATTCATGCTTTGAGCTTCAAATAACAATGAGTGTGGATAACTTACAGATTTTAATTTACTTGATGCCTATAAACTTCAGAGAAAGATGCTAGATAAAGTTTTCAATGGTTTTGTTAATCGCAAAAAATACATAAAATAAAAGATAATTTATTTATGGAGATGGACTGATCATCACACCCGAACTCGGCCACTGAATCGATCAATTCGAATTGTACCTGTCGAGAATGGATCTATTGGGTGTTTGGCATAACACCACCTACTGCTAAATTTAGTCTACATTTCCATGAACTGTATTATGGCATGAATTTATTTACTGTTTAGTTCTAGGCAAATTCTTTTATGATATCTTCATCGAACTGTATTTCAATATCTTTGTTGCATCCTCTTATTGACTGATATACATATTGTTCCTTTCCTACTACTGTTTGACTTATTGTTATTATAAATGGCAATTTTCTATTGAGCATAATTGCTCATAAATCCTACTTTCCTTTCAGGCATCTCAGATGGGTCTGACTCACCAAGGGATTGAGCACCAAGGGATCCATAAATTAGAAAACCTTACTTCTTTTCAGACTCTGTCACTTAAGTTGCTGCATAATTTAACTTTAAACTATCGGCCCATGTAATATATTATTTCGCTGCAACTTTCTATGTATATGCAAGACCGTCCCTGCTCGTATTAACTCGATCTTTCTGTCACCTCCGAAAATAGTATATGAGTAGGACGTGACAAGTATTTAGTGGTATCAGAGCATGGTTCGAGGATTCAATAACTTGAGAGTTATTTGATCTTAAATAGCCTAGGATAACCTGTGAGAATGGGTAGAAACCTGAGGTTATGCTAGATAATTATAGTTGATTGTAGTTAAACAATTAGTCATATGTAAAAATTATGTAAGGTAAAGACATCATTTAATTATTAAGACCAATGTATTAAGTAACAACATGCACATGGTATTAATTATGTTAATAGTATTAATTAGACAAGCTAACTTCTAAACTGCATGTCAATTAATCAACTTAAACTTATTTGCTCAGTCTAGCGTGATGGATGAAGAAATACATTAGAAGGAGACTCAAGCAATGTGAACAAATGATCAACCTTTCTCAGCCTTAGATGCAGGTGACCCCAGCTAATAATCAAGGAGGAGTAAAACTACGTGGAGACATTAGAAGTACAAACATTCAAGAAATCGTGAGTGTTGAGGCAATGTAAGAAAGGAAGCATTCACCTGAAGTAGTAAATGAACAATTGGCAACAAGATGATGAGAAGAAAGCAGGAAACTAAGAAAATCAAGCGAACTGATGGGCCAGAGAAAATCAAGAGGCAACTTAGGAATGTCTGTGCACGCTGTCGTAAACCAGGTCATACCAAGGAGAATTGCTGGAGAAAACAAGGAGCTTGTTTGAGAAGTGGAATTTTAAACCATCGAATCTCAGAATGTTCCAGGATACATTCTAGTCAGCAAAATAGCTCAACGATGGATAAAGTACTGAGGAATATCAAAAGAAAGATTGAAGATAGAGACAGTCAGATCAACGATAATAATTCCAAGAAGAGGAAAGAAGCATGTGTATACTATAAAAAATGTGGACATGAGGAAGATAAGTGTTGGAGAAAAATTGGAGCATGTTTGAGGTGAAAAAATTTAGATCATCAAGTTTTATAATGTCCCAAGATTCCATCTGCTCAGCAAAATAACTCAACATCCGATAAAGGACCCCAGAATGTCAAAGGAAAGATAGAAGATGGTCAAAGCATTATCGAATCCGAGAAGAAGAAAGAAGTCTGCACATATTGTCAGAAATATGGGCATGGAATAGATGAGTGTTGGGGAAAGACGAGAGCATATTTCAAATATGGAAGTCAGAAGCACCACATATCAAAATGTCCCCAGTTCGCCAGTACCACTACATGGTAAAGATAAGGATGCAGGAAGACTCTGCGCTATGAGGAGAATTGATTGAGGTTATTGAAAGTAACTCATATGTATAAGAATTTTTAGAGTATGGAACCACCTAGGTTTGTTGATCCTGATGTTGTAGGAATTGGGTTAAGGAAATAGAAAGGATTTTATTTTTAGTAACCCGATGTCTAGAAGAAGATAAGGTCAGGTTAGCTACATGCCAATTAGAGAAGATGTGAGAATCGGGTGAAAGGCCACTAAAGCCACACTGACTAAGAAAGATATTACATGGAAGGAATTTATAGACCTCTACAATAATCAATATTTCTCAGAAGAAATCCAAGAGAAGAAAGTCATGGAGTTTATCAACCTGAGACAAAGAGATATGTCTATAGCAGGGTATGAAGATCAGTTCACTAGATTATCTTGATACGCTCCATAGTTGATCTCTACTGAGAAATTAAGGGCTAAAAGATTTCTAGATGGGTTGAAGCTCAATTATATTACTCACTTAACACCCAAGCTAATCACATTCTATACCGATATGGTTAAGAGAGCATTATCCCTAGAAGGTGCAACTGAGATAGCAGACTAAATGAGAAATGAAGCAAAGAATAAGAAGGAGGGCTCGACATCTACCATTAATGATGAAGAATCTGAGAATGACCAGAAGAAGTTGGAAGATGAAGCCAAACAACTTGAACAACCACGTAAGAAACCAAAGCAGACCAATCATGATAATTCCAAGAAAAAGAAAGAAGTATGTGCCCATTGTTGGAGATATGAACAAGTAGATGAATGATGGAGAAGAATTGGTGCATGCTCAAAATGCGAAAGTCAACATCACCATATCTCAAACTGCCCACAAATTCAAGGTTAGCCAGCTACACCTCAGTACAACGAAAGGTCATGAAGACCACGAGTCTTAGGAGGGACGGATAAAGATCAAGAGGGCAGAAACTATTGAATGACCATGACAGTTTATTCCAGCTTTGTTGACTTTCTCAGAAAAGACAATAAGTTTTGAGAGTTCATTGATTAGTAAACCTACAATGCTGATAAGGTCGGGAGGTGCTTGCTGGAAAGCAAGCAGAGATATAAGATAGGGAGAAGTCGGGACTTGATGTCTATGTGATGACTCCCTTGACTAACAGAAGGTGACCCTAAGGAGGTGTAAAAAACACAAATCTTGTTAGAAGGGATGTCTGTGAAACTTGACTCGCTTGAATGCTGCTGGTAGTGGTGCCGACAGATTTGCACATGGGTATGGAAGAGCATCAAGTCAAACTAGAAGGGCAGGTGCTTCAACACAGCCATCCCTTACCTCCATATTTTCAATTAGGTTGCAGTTTCCTTAGTTAAGTAGTCCGCGTCCTTCCACAACCATCAAGAAGTAGGCAACCATTATACCTAGACAACAAGAATGTTGGGATTACGAACTTATAAAAATTGAATCTGGTTAAAGAGAAATCCAGGAAATGTTGTGAAATTCTATAAAAGTTACTTTTATTTATTATGCCAATCTTTCATGTCATGCTTGTCACAAGCATCAATGGAGATTTCAAGGATCTAGATTGACCTTTAGTGGGGGAGACCATAACATTAATAAGACACTGTTAAGAACCTACGAATTACTCATTATATTATGGGGAATCTAACCAAGTTCATCTAATTAAACCTAGAGTTGTAACCTTAACTCTTAAACCTTCGTGAATAATGCTAAATACCAAACTTTCCATCGATGCCAGAGTTACGAGGCATATGGCAGGTGCACATACCGTATGACTCGATAACCATGATAGAGTTGGTAAGATTAACCTAAATCAAATAAAACTTAATAGACTAAACTTTGTGATCCATCCAAACTAGTCAAAAAGTTTAGAGGGCCAAACTTCTTTTAGTGGGGGAGGATTTGTAACACCTAGAATTTAAATAATAATAAAATATTGAACATTATAAAAGATATTGATTACCATAAAAGATACAAGAACATGATTACAGTTGAATCTAGAAACTTTTCACATAATTTATGTGATTCCGGTACTGTCTTTAGATGTGCGCACCCCGACAGGGCGTTATCGGAATTCAGTAACAAAAGTAAAATCTAACAACACCATAATTACCAGAAAAATGTACTGATCTCAAACATATAAATATCTTAATTTATTGATTCACGGATATCTAGATTAAGCCGACATAATGATTTTTGGGAGTGATTTCCACCCGACGAAAAACTAATCCGAAAAATTAAACTAAAATCACTATAATTTATATCACCTCTTAATAAGCTTATGTCTAAAATTTCATCTCAATTGGACATCATCTAGATAGAAAATTATCAACCTAAACTAATTAAATGAATTACGTAATGGCATTACGTAAGCTCCCTTACGTAAGAAACTTGGGGGCTAAGCTGGGAAGGCCTCGTCTCTAATTAGGTGATCCTTATCCTTTGATGACCCGTGGCGGAAGTTGGATGGAAGGAATGTGATAAGGATTGCTCCTCATCATCACTCGCACTTCGTGGCTGTAACACCTCGATTTTATTTATAAAAATAATTGGCCATTTGTGTATAATACATGTTGACGTTCTGATTAGTTTAAATTATAATGCACTCCGTCAATTCTAAAATAATCTTTAGAGTTAAACGCACATGAGACCACATAAATTAATAACCTAAATAAATAAAATTTCATCAAGGATTTGAAAAGAATTATATTATATTAAAGAAATTTAAGGGAATTATATATATATGAATATAGCACAGTGATTACGTAGGGTAATCACTATTCACCCTACGTAACATGGGTTACATATTAACCCCACCAACGTGTCTAACCCCGGTGAAATCTCCCCGGCGATTGCACCCCCATCAGCCACGATTTCACGCATGCCTCAGTTGATGAGCTCTACATATACCGCCCATCCCCAGTGATCCTTATCCAATGTACATTATATTTTATTTGCTGCTACTGATTTGTCCACTGCTGCTACTGCTGCTTCACTGACGCCTGAGGAAGAAGAAGGAAGGAGCTCCGAAAGCTCTGGTTGCTTAAAGAAATACTCTCATCTTCTTCTGGCAAAGGTAGGAAATTATCACCACCTCAACTCCCCCCACTTAAACCTCAACGTCTCCTAGAAACAACCTATTACCCCCACTTAAACCTCAACCTCTTCTGGAAACAACCTATTACTCTCACTTAAACCTCAACCTCTTTTGGGACAACGTAGGAAATCTCGTTTTCCTCTTCTTCCTTTTCAATTGTTATTTCCCAAACATCACTGCTCTAAGGACTTGTTAGCATCAGAGAGAATCTTGACATTATACCCTCAACCCACCGTTTGAACCACTTTTATATTTTATCTTTTATTTTGGGGATAACAAAACTGATGATTCTCTTAAATATCACGAATATATTTAATATCATATTTTCCTTATAAATATAAGATACTATGGTACTATCATTTCATGATTTGCACTGAAAAGCTAAATCGATTGTTGTTCAAGGCATATCGATTACTGACTAAGTCCATATCGACTCCCTTTAAAAGATCGATTTCCTTTGAAACATCGACTCCAACATCAACTCCCTTTAAAACATCGACTTCCTTGAAACATCGACTCCCTTTAAAACATCGACTTCCTTGAAACATCGACTCCAACATCGACTCCCTTTAAAACATCAACTTCCTTTGAAACATCGACTCCAATATCTACTCCCTTTAAAACATCGACTTCCTTGAAACATCGACTCCAACATCAACTCCCTTTAAAACATCGACTCCTTGAAACATCGACTCCCTTTAAAACATTGACCCCCTTTAAAACATCGATTTCCTTTGAAACATCGACACCAACATTGACTTCCATTAAAACATCGATTTCCTTTGAAACAATGACTCCAACATCGACTCCCTTTAAAACATCGATTTCCTTTGAAACATCGATTCCCTCTTGAGTTTATACATGTTGTTCCAACTTGTTTCTTTTCCAGATTTCTTCTATAGCTTTATATTATTTAAACTTAGACCAACCTAACTAGCTAGCCTTACTTTGGCCTGCTATCACTATATTCTCACATTTAACTTGCTTTAATATTAATGTTACTTCAAGATCAGCCCGAACTATATTAAGGCTGATCAAATGGAAATGGTGACACCTCGAGTCTTCGGACTCTACTGGACCAATGCCTGTGCAATGGGGCCAATCCAGTCCCAGAAGGAGCACCCAAACTCGGCCACTGAATCGATCAATTCGAATTGTACCTGTCGAGAATGGATCTACTGGGTGTTTGGCATAACACCACCTACTGCTAAATTTAGTCTACATTTCCATGAACTGTATTATGGCATGAATTTATTTACTGTTTAGTTTCAAAAAATTCTTTTATGATATCTTCATCGAACTGTATTTCAATATCTTTGTTGCATCCTCTTATTGACTGATATACTTATTGATCCTTTTCTACTACTGTCTGACTTATTGTTATTATAAATGGCAATTTCCTACTGGGCATAATTGCTCATAAATCCTACTTTCCTTTCAAGCATCTCAGATGGGTCTGACTCGCCAAGGGATCCATAAATTAGAAAACCTTACTTCTTTTCAGACTTTGTCCCTTAAGTTGTTGTATAATTTAACTCTAAACTATCGGCTCATGTAATATATTATTCCGCTGCAACTTTCTATGTATATGCAAGACCGTCCCTACTCGTATTAACTCGATCTTTCTATCACCTCCAAAAATAGTATATGAGTAGGACGTGACAATATCAACCCCTTTTTAGGCTGTAGAAGGCGTGATATCCCTGATAGTTCTAGAGGATATGAGAGAGAAAGAGGAGAGAGAAAGGGTGCATGCATGAGAAGAGATGGAGAGTCTATCTTGAGTTTGGATGGAGAGTCTTCTTTTGAAGTTTGCTCATTTTAAATATTCATCAATTCACAAAACTAAAAAAAAAAAATCAAACAAGTCCTTTCCTCACCGTATTTCAGTGGTACGGTACGATACCATGGAGAATACGGTACGGTCGATCCAGATAGTATGGCGAACCTTGCATCAGACACACTGCGGAAGTTTATGATACTAGTATGCTTTGTTTAATTTGGAAAGAAACAGTTTTTGCCGCACCTCCTTTTCAGTCTTGGAAAGGTGGCATTAGATATGATCAGAGAAATGTTTATTACTTGTCGTGTCCTATAATAAAAGTAATGTAAATTGTCTCGAAAACAGTGAGAAGCACGACTAGGTGGCGTTTGGAGCACGTTGGTAGAGATTTTAGGCTCAAAATCTCTCACAACTCTCAAACCGTTGTCAAGGGTTCTTGGCCTCTTTCGATTTGTGTAAAAGCCGATTAGTGACAGTGATAGGAGGAGAGAGATAGAGAAAAAATTCCTCCATTTATAAAAATAGGTTTCATCTGCTTTCGCAAAATTGTGCATGGGCCACGAGGTGAAACTTTCTGTAATGACATATCATTTTTTTTTTATTTTTTAAATGTGCAAGGATGTCTTTCAAGTGGGACATTCTTCGTTTAAATTGCGAAAGATATAGGCGATGAAATTGTAAAACATTGTCGTGCGATGCTTAAACACAAAAATCGCTATTGCCTATTTTCATTTTTTAGCAAGCATTGACAAAACGCTGCCCTAGTTCATTCATTTCTGTTTCCTCAATTTCTTATTTGTTAAAAAGAAATATTTACGATGGGATGTAAGATATCATTGGAAATGCCATATGCTCTGAGGTTTGGCCTCCTCAAATTTGCCAACATGTCAGCCCAAACCCCACTCACACTTGCTTGCGGCACTTGTATAAGTGCAATAATGTCCCGTTCTTTTATATTTCTATTGATCTATCTCACACGACTCATTACACCAATCACACTATTTTTCTTTTAGCTTTTGGAGTCCAATTTTTATTTTGATGTTCAAGTTTTTATTTTGACATCTAAATTTCTCTTTTGATACCTAAATTCGGCTCATTACATTCCATCACGTCAAAAATTGTAACGACCCGACCTCCCGGACCCCCGCCAGGGACCCCGAAGGTCGCACCGCCACCCATGGATCTGAAGACCCAGAAGGGTTAGAATTTAGTCCACGCAAGAGGGAGCACCACCGGAAAGCTTTCTACCGTGCTAAACCACAAGCAAACCTCAAGCATAGGGAGGATAGCCCAAAACAAGCTCCATCTTCTCAAGACAGTAAGAGAGAGCAAGAGATCCCTACTGAGAAATGACGAGCCAGACCCGTCGGGGCCCTTCACGTCGGATTGGCTACCTCCTCCTCGCTCCACGCCGCTCCAACGCTCTGCCACGAGCACGCCGACACCTCCACGCCTAAACCACCTGAGAAAGGAGAGGGGAAGCTCCCTCACCACGGAGAGGAGAAGGGAGAAAGGAGAAGAAAGAAGAAGAAAGAGATGCCTGCCAACCTTAAGACCTCGGGACTGAGGTCACGACAAGGAGAGCATCGCGTTCTCACCAGAATGCGACAGGCATCTTGTCGCCTTCTCAAAAGTTCCAACAGGTCTTCTGACAGACAGAAAGCCTCCAGGCCACGTGTCACGCACGCATATGCCTCAGGTGAATGCGATAACTGGCACGTCACCTTCACACACATGTGCGCGGACACGTGGCGCACCAGCCACAGACAACAAGAACGCGACAAGAGGGCCATCACCTTCTCAACCAGAAGGCGACACAGAACATGTCGTGTTCAGAACGCGACAGCCCGATCCGTCACGATCCCAAGAAGAACACCAAGGGAACCAAAACCCGAGATGTTACAAATCTAACCAACTTAAAACAATTTCGTCCTCGAAATTAAGGGCGAAACCCAGTCGGAGAAAACAACCAGTGCAAAGAGACCACTAAGTCATGCTACGACCTCCTGATGGTCACCACCATGACCCCGCCACAAATGGAATGCCTAACCAGATATCCGACAGCTCACAGAGTGCACACCAACTGGTGCGGAGAACACGATCGGGCGTCGATAACTCCACAGGCGTGGCGCACACCAAACCAACTAGAAAATACTGAAACTGCCAGTCGAAAACCACACGACTGAGCCCTCAACTAACCACAAGACTCTGCTAAAAGGCTCCGCACAACTAGCAACAACTAGCACCTACCGCAAGGCCAAACGGGAGTCTCATAAGAATGACCCGAAACCAAGCAGTAACACGCACGTGGAGAACACCACGGCACGCAGGACAGTGTCCGTCGACACCACTCGATCTCACCCAGATCATCCTCGTGGTCTGACAAGGGCACACAACAACTGTGGAGCCACGAAAACCTAAACCAAACGTTCCACAAGCATAGTGCGCAGAGACAAAACCAGGGAAGATGTTTGAGGTTGACAAATCCAGGCAACCCAAGACATCGGCAAACTACACGGGAATCAAAACAACCGCAGAGACCGAGAACAACACGTCGACCTCAGAGGGACCCAGACCAAAGTAGGGTACCACAACCGAACACACTCGCTCCCAAGTGAGAGGGAAAACCCGGACATAGGCCATGGCCAAGGCATGGCGTACCACCGATAGGGCTACCTAGACAAGGCAAAGTAGCCACCCCACCGCAGTAACGGTACAACCACAAGGCACCGGCCAGCAAGAAGTGTCCCAGAGGTGGAAAACTCAATGCCTCGAACACCGAGCAAACTCGTGAAACGATGCACAAAGCTTATGATCAGGGCTCACGACACAATACACGGTGCTATTACAAGCACTGGGAGCCACCTAAGGTACAACACAATGCATCAAGGCTCCAGACGACACAAAATTGAAACACTCGAGCACGAGCACATGGTGCCATCACAAGCACCAAAACCAGGCAAGATGCAACACAGTTGCACCATCGTCCGAAACAACACATGCTAATAGGAAGGACTCTCCACAAGAGACCTACCAAAAGCCACACCAAGAAACCGCAAGCCTGAAAGGGCAGAACAGGACACACCGGCCCCGAACCCTTAAGGCACAAAGACACGGAGCATCGAAAAATAAAAATGCTCAAGGTGCATTACATAACCGCACCAACAGCCTGAAATGACACAAAGCCAACCGAAGAGGACTCTCCACCAGAGACCCACAAGAGGAACACACGGAAAGCCAACAGCTTCAAGAGCGCAACATCCACATCGGCTCTTAGAAGCATACAAACACAAGCACCACTCCTACCATTATAGGCGGAGAGGCCACACGCCAAACAGCGACAAGTGCCTCCAAGCACAACTGAGGCACAAGGAAAATACACACCGGAACGATGCCTGCACAAGCAAGCCAAATAGAAGAAAACTGGTACTACCTCAGAGTGGTAGGGGAAAACAATGGGGACAGCTACGTAGTGTCGTTTGCAGATCTCTCTTAGCTGGTCTGGTTCTCCGAGGTAGTTGTGGTGCTCTTGCAGTGCGGACCAGCTAGTCATTTCTCACTGCCTCACTCTACGTGGTTCTGAAACCATTTAGAGGGGTCAGGCGTGGGACCATAGTCCGTCCAGACTATGGCAGTTGTGTTTACTTGTCCATCGCGTCTCACTCCGATGTGAGGGGAGACCTGGACTTGTAGTCAAGGGTAAGGTGCGTGGCGCTCCTGACTGCTTGACTAGGGTAGCGTACTATAGCTAGTGTGTTTGTCCAGGCAGTGTCTACTGTCTGTGTTTATAGCTGGGTTTTTGTGGTGCCTCGGTTTACACGGGTTTTCGGTCCCGACGTGTAGCCTAGACCGACGACCGTGTAGTTACTTTCATGCTTCCTCACTTTACTATGTTTAGTAGAATAGAATTTACTACTTTATTTAATTACTGCACTTAGTTCTATTCTGCTGTTAGAACCAGTAGGAGATTGATAGTCCCTACTGGGCTTCTTTGTGAAGCTCATGCCCTTCCTTTCAGGTGAGGCTTCATAGCAGCTCCCTCCGCAGCGGACTGAGGAGACAGGCCTGCAGTAGTCGGCGTCTCTAGTGGCAGTGTTTCCCCAGCTCTTGTACTTCACCCTTGGGGTATGCCCCTAAGGGACGTGTTCCTTCCCTTTATTTCTGTACTTGTACTTTACTTACTTTGGGACTTGTACTAGACTGCTACTTAGAGTTGAGTTCCTTCCTCTACTTGTGGTGCACTTTAGTACGTTTGTTATTATTTATCTCTATTGCATATCTTGTTAGACCGATCCGTTAGCCCTTCCGGGTCTCCGGACCCATGGGCGGTGGTCCCAACATTCGGATTCTTGGTGGGAGCCGGGGGTCCGGGCGTCGGGGTCGTTGCAGTGGTATCAGAGCAAGGGGTCTATCAAGACTTGTAGTGGAAATAAGTAATAACATAAAGTCCCTTAGGAAGTACAAGTAACACTGCTAAGCCATTGGAGTTTATCTGTTAACTTCTTATTATGTCTGTTTTGCAGAACATGCTTCCACGCACTCGCAGGCAGGCTCGGGACGTGGTGGAGCATCAGGAGTTCGAGTCGGATGGGTCGGTTGGAGCCGAGCACGTGCCGACTGACGCTCTGCCTCAGCAGTTAGAGCAGCCTGGTGTTCAGCCGCCACAGGGTGTTCCGCTGCAGTAGGGACAGCCGCAGCAGCAGCAGTGGTTTCCACCCCCGCCCCTGCCGCGCCGTCATGGAGCAGTGGTGGAGAGCGATGTTCCAAGGTCCGTGGCAGTACCTGTAGTCCCGCCTCAACAGCAGTACCAGCAGTATCCCCAGCACCCTCAGTACCAGCCGTACCAGCAGATGCCGGTAGGAGGTCAGCAGTTTGCAGAGGTGGCAGCAGAGGAGCAGCCCCCACCGACCCCGCAGGCAACGCCAGTTCTACCAGAGGTACCCCCAGTGGTACGGCAGCAGACTCCAGTAGCAGCAGCAGCACCTGAGGACCGCACATTGCTTCTGGAGAGGTTTCTTCATCTTCGACCTCCTACTTTTTCTGGTGACCGTGATCCTGACAGGGTAGAGAGTTGGGTCCATGAGCTCGAGTGCACCTTCGAGGCCATGGACTATGCAGAGCAGGATCAGGTCAGGTTGGCAGTATATCAGTTGAAGGGGTCAGCCCACGAGTGGTGGACGGAAGTGAGGCAGACCAGTTTTTAGGGTAGGAGGTTGGTCCCGATCACTTGGCAGGAATTCCTAGTGGCCTTTCATGGTGAGTTCCTCCCCGACTACGCTTGCCGTGAGAGGAGGGACCAGTTCCACGAGTTGGTACATGGAGACTTGACCGTGGCGCAGTACCACCAGCATTTTCTGCAGCTTCTTCGACACATTCCCCATGTGGCCACTAGTGAGCAGGCTCGCACTGAGCGATTCATTAGCGGGCTACGCTCGGACTTGAGGTGGGCCATGGCTGGTCACCTCTGTGACACCTTAGCGGTGGCAGTGGCGAGAGCTATGGCCTTGGAGCGGGAGTGTCATTTTCAGCCGCAGCAGAGTGGAGGCTCAGGGAGGTCTTCCCCGTACCAGCACCCTTCGAGCAGTCGAGGGAGTGCTCCCTCTTCTTCTTCTTCAAGGAAAGGCGGTGCTGGCCTGACCTCGAAGTTGAAGAAGCTGTTCTTCCGTGGTGGGCGGAAGCGCTAGTACCAGCAGCAGCAGCGACGTTAGTCGGAGCACCAGTTTGTGGAGCAGTCTATGCAGCAGGGAGCAGAGCAGAGCACATGTTGTTTCCACTGTGGGCAGTCAGGTCACTACAGGCGAGAGTGTCCGTTGAGGCAGCAGCAGGAGCAGCAGGAGTAGGCACCTCAGGCGGAGTACCGTCCACCCCAGCCGGCGTAGCGCCAGCAGCAGTAGGGCTAGTTTCAGCAGCCACAGTAGCACCAACAGCAGCAGGGCTAGTTTCAGCAGCCACAGCAGTGCCAGCAGCAGCAGCCATAGTGCGGACGCGGACGTAGTCTTGTGATGAACATCACCAGAGAGGAGGCAGAGGCCTCTAATCTGGTTGTCAGTACGATTCCCATCCTTGGTAGAGCTGCCAGAGTTTTGGTTGACCTGGGTGCCACACACTATTTTGTTTCTGAGGAGTTCTTTACTACCTTGTCTGAGTTTGTTCCGGAGCGGGCCTGTGACCTTGCAGTTGAGCTGCCGACGGGTGACTTTGTGCGTACCCTTGGTTACTTGGAGAGTGTCACCATCGAGGTACAGGGCCACCAGCTACCAGCCAGACTGTTTGCCTTGCAGCTTCACGACTTCGATGCCATCCTTGGCATGGACTGGTTGGAGGCGCACTCTGCACTGGTAGATTGTCACCGGAAGACCGTGAGGTTCGAGATACTTGGAGCATCTGAGCTTTGCTTCCGAGGTACCCGGTCTGTCCGCCGACCGTTTGTTTCTTTCTATAGAGCTCGGCGCCTCATCCGAGACAGTTATGTTGCTTTTCTGGCTTCGGTGTGTGTCTCAGACTCTGGCGAGTTGACTGTTTCTGATGTGCCGGTTGTTTGTGAGTTTGCTGACGTGTTTCCAGAGGATCTACATGGCTTGCCGCCTAAGGGGGAGATAGACTTCTCCATTGAGTTGCTTCCAGGGACGATGCCTGCATCCAAGGCACCGTACTGGATGGCGCCGGCTGCGGGAGTTGAAGCACCAACTTGAGGAGTTACTTACGTTGGCTTCATTTGTCCTAGCTGCTCGCCGTGGGGAGTGCCTATTCTGTTTGTGAGGAAGAAGGATGGCAGCCTCAGAATGTGCATTGATTATCGACAGCTGAATCAGGTGACCATGAAGAATAAGTATCCTCTGCCCAGGATCGATGACTTGTTCGACCAGTTGCAGTCAGCTTCAGTGTTCTTGAAGATCGACTTGAGGTCGGGTTACTACCAGTTGCGGATCCGCGAGTCCGAAATTGCCAGATCAGCTTTTCGTACCCACTACAGCCACTTCGAGTTTGTCGTGATGCCTTTTGGGCTCACGATTGCACCTGTAGTGTTCATGGAGCTGATGCACAGTGTTTTCCGAGAGTACCTAGACCGGTTCGTGGTGGTGTTCGTCGACGACATACTGGTCTACTCAGTGATGGCAGAGGAGCACGAGGTCCACTTGAGTCTGGTTTTGCAGGCTTTGAGGAGTCACCAACTTTATGCCAAATTCAGCAATTGTGAATTTTGGCTAAAGGAGGTGCACTTCTTGGGGCACGTGGTTTCTAGTGCAGGTGTGGCGGTTGATCCCGCCAAGGTTGAGGCCGTGGTTTCTTGGGGCCAACCCACTACAGTTGCAGAGGTTCACAGTTTTCTGGGGCTGGCAGGCTACTACAGGAGGTTCATGCAGAACTTCGCCAGAGTTGCAGAGCCCTTGACCCGGTTGACCAGGCTTGAGACCCGGTTTGTGTGGACAGCAGAGTGCGAGCAGAGTTTTCAGGAGCTGAAGAGCCGACTGACTTCAGCTCCGATCCTTGTTGTTCCTTCAGGCACTGGTGGCTTTGTTGTCTTCACAGATGCGTTGGGGATTGGTTTGGGTGTTGTGCTGATGCAGCACGGTCGAGTAGTTGCTTATGCTTCTCGTCAGCTAAAGAAGCATGAGCAGCACTACCCGACACACGACCTGGAGCTTGCAGTGGTCTTGTTTGCCTTGAGGTTGTGGAGGCACTACTTGTACGGTGAGGTGTTCGAGGTCTTCACAGATCACCGTAGCTTACATTATGTCTTCACTCAGAGAGATCTCAGCCTCAGGTAGTGCAGGTTGCTCGAGTACTTGAAGGACTATGACTTTACCCTTTCCTATCACCCAGGAAAGGCTAATGTCATAGCAGACGCTTTGAGTAGGAGAGCTGACTTGAGTTCTTTGTTGGTTAGACACTGGAGGCTTTTGGAGGACGCTACTCAGGGTTTGTTTACACCGTCGGGTCTCCAGGAGAGGGCAGTGTTGACCAGCATGATTGCTCGCCCAAAGATTTACCAGCAGGTACTTGAGGCACATAGTGCAGACGCGGACTTAGCAGACGTGTTGCAGTTGCCTGAGGTGGTGCTTGACGAGGACAATGAGGTTTAGTTCTGGGACAGACTCTACGTTCCAGAGGATGTCAGGGAGGAGGTACTTTCTGAGGCGCACCGTTCGCGATACTCTATTCATCCGGGCTCCACCAAGATGTACCATGACTTGAGGACACTCTTTTGGTGGCCGGGGATGAAGAGAGATATCGCTGAGTTTGTTTCACGCTGCCTTACCTGTCAGCAGGTGAAGGCAGAGCACCAGCGTCCTGGTGGTGAGTTGCAGTTGCTTCCCATTCCTGTGTGGAAGTGGGAGCACGTCACCATGGACTTTGTTTTAGGCTTATCTCGCACTTCTCAGGGGAACGACAGTGTTTGTCGACAGGCTGACGAAGACCGCTCATTTCCTACCTGTCAGAGCAGCGTGGCCAGTAGACAGACTGGCTCGGTTGTTTGTGGATAGAGTGGGACCCTTGCACGGAACTCGGTCTCTATTGTCTCAGATAGAGATCCGAGGTTCACTTCTCATTTCTGGCGCAGCTTCTAGCGGGCACTTGGCGTAGAGCTGAGGCTGAGTTCGGCTTACCACCCACAGATAGACGGACAGTCGAAGAGGACCATACAGACTCTCGAGGACTTGTTGAGAGCGTGTTGCCTAGACTGGGGCGGCATGTGGGAGTCACACCTTCCCATGGTGGAGTTTTCGTATAATAATAGCTTTCACTCCAGCATCGGGATGGCGCCCTACGAGGCTCTGTATGGTCGGCCGTGCAGGACACTGTTGCACTGGGACGAGGTTGGCGAGAGATAGTTGCTGGGTCCAGAGTTGGTGCAACAGTGTGCAGACACCGTGAAGCTGATCAGGCAGAGGTTGCTCATAGCACAGAGTAGGCAGAAGAGCTACGTCGATGTCCGCAGGAGGCCGCTTGAGTTCGAGGTCGGCGACAATGTGTTTCTTCAGATCTCGCCCACCAAGGGTGTTCTCAGGTTTTGGAAGAGGGGCAAGCTCATCCCGAGGTTTGTTGGCCCCTTTCCCATCCTGGAGCGAGTGGGCAAGGTCGCTTACCAGTTAGCTCTTCCGTCCGAGTTGGCAGGTGTCCACGACGTCTTTCACGTGTCGCAGCTGAGGAAGTACATGCCAGATCCTTCGCATGTACTCGACTACTCGCAATTAGAGGTGGCTCCATACTTGTCCGTGCAAGAGTACCCAGTTAGCGTGGTGGACCGCAGGGTGCAGCAGCTTCGCAGGAGGCAGATTTCGCTCATCAAGGCAATTTGGGAGCACCGCTTCGGTGGCGAGGCCACGTGGGAGCGTGAGGACGAGATGCGGGAGCAGTTTCCTTACTTGTTCGAGTGACAGGTACTTCGTTTACTCTTCTTCCCCCTAGTTTCACCCTTAATTTCGAAGATGAAATTGTTTTTTTGTTGGTTAGATTGTAACATCCCTGTTACCCCTTTGGGTTAGCTGCTTTCGGTTGGGATCGCGACATACAGGGTCATCACCTTCTGAAGGCGACCTAGGTAGCCGTCGCGTTCTGGATTGGAATGCGCCGGCCACCCATGTCGTGACTTGGCTCTGACAGCAAATGACAGTTTTGTCATTTTGTTGTCTGGACAACACTTACACGTGTTGGCTTGTATGCATGATCGTGACGTATCGGTCCATTGCGATCAGGTGTCAGTTGTGCATGCACACCACGTGTCGAGTTTGACTGACAGGGCCGCAGGCGCCTTGAGATCGCGACGTACGTGGGTGGCATGTTACGATTAGTAATGCGATGACCGGGGCCGTCACGTCCTTAACGTCTGAGTTTAAAGGCTTTAGCTCGAGAGCAGAAGCCCCATTTGCCTCTTTGCCTGTGTTCTTCTTCTTCTCCGGCAATCCTTGTGGCTTGTGTGCTTTGTGGGGAGCTTGGATAACCTTGGTAGCTTGTTTTGGTGAGTTGCATGGATGGAATCTTTCATTTTGCATTCTTCTTCTTCTTCTCCTCCTCATTCTCTGTGCTCTTCTTCTTCGTGTGGGTCCTCTCCATCGGCTCAAGGAGAAGGAGATCGAGCTCGGGTTGTTCGAGGTTCTTGGAGCGTTGGAGCTCAGAGGTGGAGGGGTGCATTCCTATGAGAAGGCCCTAATAGGGTGGTTCTTCAATTGGAGGTAGGGACCCAAACCTCCACCTAGTTCTTCATGCTAGGTTCCAACCCCAATTCCCAGCTTAGACTTCATGCTAGGAGTTTTCTTGGCTCAGATGATCCATGTGTGATGTGTGCATGGTGTGGTTTGCATGGCTTTCATGTTTGGTTGGGGGTTGGTGATAAGGGGTGCATGTGCTTGTGTGGGGTTCATGAGAGTGTAGCCTTACTTCTTTGCATGCTTAGGGTCTTCTTAAGGGTGGTTTGATGATTAATTGAAGTATTTCCATCGTGTGGCATGCTTATCTTTCCTTCTTCTACCATGTGGTGTGTTTTTGGGTTGTTGGAGTTGCTCTGTCTGAGCACTTGGCTGTGGTCGCGACGGGCTTCCCAGTCGCGACCAGGTCGCGATGTATCGTGGCGTCGCATTACCAAGAAACCTGTCACGTCTAGAAAACGTGACAGGGTACTGTAGACACCCGATTGCGACCAATGGGTTGAACCACATCTCTTGTCAATTTAGTGGACCCCTAATTGGTCACTCACCTTGAGCCCATCATTAGCCATGTTTTGAGCCCATTAACAATTTAGTTTGCCTTGAAATCCCGCACATTATCACTTTGAGAGAGTCTTTGGGGCATAATAACTCTTATCTTGTCATATGGTTGGCTGATAATTCATAATTATTCGGTTTCATAGTCGCGACCCATCGTGGCGCCGCGTCTCTGAGTCGCGACGGTCTAGGCTGCCGCGACAGCCCATGCATTATCCATGCACGTGGACAATACTGTCGCGACGCTCCACCCTGTCGCGTCTCCATATCGCGGCCCTACGATACACCGCGATAGCAGCTGCGCATGCAGGCCTCCGCAACCACCTCCTATTTATCCTCTCATGGTTTTATCCTTATCCCTAGGGAATCTCTCAACCCCTTGGGGCGAGATTTCGGCCCTAGGGACTCTCCTTGAGGACCCTAAGGACTCTCCATCCGGTTTTAATAGGCTTTTATCTCCCATTTTCAATTTTGACCATTTTTAGGAGATAATCTCACTTTTTCTCACTCTTGAGCTCTATATAAACAAGGCTCCTCTTCAAGGACGGGAGAGCCTCATTTGCCACCTCGAAGGGCAGCTGAATTTTCCTCTCACCCATACCTAGCCTCGTAGCCATCCATTTTCACCATACTTCTTCACATTCCACTCTACAAAACCTTGATATTTCATCATCAATGGAGCACGGGACGTGAAGATGGTGACTCCAACCTCCTCCTGAAGCCATTGCACACCATCGGGACTGCGTCCACGCCAGGGAGTCGCCCTAATGGGGATCACCTCCTTCCCTCTCTTTCTCCCTCATTTTTTACATGCATTTTTGTGTTATTTTTAGATAGAGCACATTCACCATCTTCCCATATTTCCTACACGCCCACAGGGGTTTAAAAACCACCCCAGGTGCGTTCCCGCCATGATCCCCCATTTTTCTTTCATTTTTAGAATAGATACTATGCTTAACATGTTCTAATAGGGCTTTTCTTTGTTGTTTCTCTTTGATTGGAAGGCATACAAACAAGGTACTATAAGGAGCTCTCATCCTCTGGCCGACCGGAGGAAGGGAAGGAGGTCTCCCTCACTATCTCCCGCACCAGAAGAGAACGCGACAGGGGAGGGCGACGCGACAAGAGACGCGTCAGCCATGACGACCGCGTTATCAGGTATTCCTCTGTTCTCTTCCCCCCTTTCCTAGAGTAGTTAGCCCGTGTTATTTTATTCATTTAGGCAATACTCTAGGTGGCGATCACATTCCTTACTTTCATACCATTAGATTTAATATCCGTTAATGTGTCGAGGGGAAGCACAATCCCTGTGATTACACCTTTTGGCGATCACGGTGGGACCTCCAGTGCCACCCTCGTAGATCTAGTTTGCTTGCTTGCCCTGTTTTCCCCTTTACTTCCTCTTTTGGTGCCCTGTTAGTCTGTTATTCCCTGTTTCATGTATTTTTTGGCACTCGGTTTATGTCGCGGTGCATCGCGGTGACGCGATCAGATCGCGTCGCCTATAACGGACGTGATAACATGTGTGCATTTCCTCTTTGCTTATTTGATATCTCCTGATCCTGTGAGTTCATTCATGTCTGTATCATGTTTCTCTGACATGCTCGCCCGTGTTTCTGTCTCTTAGAATCCTGTTAGGGTTCAAATTTTTCGTTTTCTTTCCATTGTAAGTTTTCGGATCTAGTCGCGGCAGTGCGCGGGGATGCGACAGGGTCGCGTCTGAGATAAGCGTCGCGTCTACAGGTATGCTTTGTGTGTTACTATTTTCATTCCTGGATCGGTTTCTGAATTCTCCATGATCCATTTTGTATAGTTTTGGCGATTTTGTACACTTATCATTTGTTTAGGTAGTCTGTTTGAGTTTGTGTGTGTGTGACTTACTGTGTTCTCAGGCGTCTGTTCGTATCGCGACAGTCCGCTCTGTCGCGATAAGCCACCACGACTTGACCCGAGAGCTATTTTGGTCACCCTGTCTGCTCCTCATCTTCACTCTTGCATACATTTCGGGCATTTAGGCCCCCTTGCATACGCTATTCATCCTATTGGTCAGGTTCCCCCTTGGATGAGTGAGTCCTCTCACCTACGAGCACTCGTAGGCTAACTCGGGCCCACCTTCCGAGGACCTTCGTAAGACCCCGTGACCGTACGCACGTTGCGGCTCACTGGGCTGGTTGTACCCGTTGCACCCTTTAGTCCGAGCCACCCTTGCTTGTGAGTGTACCATCCTTAGTGACACCGAAGGACTTGAGTTCATACCTGTTAGGGTCCATTTGACCGAGTGACACACCCTTAATCAACTCATCTAAAGGTCAAGTGCAAACCTTAAGAAATTTGCGCATTAATCATGACAACTTGAGTGTTTCGTTTCACCCCTCCTCATCTCAGTCCTTCTTGCTGTGATAGGGTCTAGGTGTTGTCTGTATCACTCCCTGTCATTTAGGGGGTGCATGCATCATTGTCTAGGGAGGTCGAGTCATTCCCCTCCTTTCCTTGTACTCTATCATAACCCTTTGTTCGACATGGAACAGTTCCGTGTCCTTGCTGATGATGCCTTACCCCTTGGACTCCTCGAGGATGTGGCCCAACCCTCAACGGCCATACCCCCAGGGCATATTCAGGCTCCTCTTGTCATTGGGGGTCACTCCCGTCCTCCTTCTCCTCCAAGGGAAGATGACCCCCATTCCCAATTTAGTTAGCTACTTCCCCATCTAACTCCGGATCAAGTCCGAGAGTTCATTGCTGCCGCCAAGGGCAAACAACCCTTGTCTCCCTCTGCCCGTAACTCAGCCCAGCCGGCGGTCTCCTCCGCCCACGTTGCCTCAGCACCCCACCCCTCTTCTTCAGGGGCAGACCCTACACCCCTCCGTCCTCGGGCCATTCATTTCTCGAAACCCAGCTATCTTCCAGCACGAGAGGTCCGACCTCGATCCCCTCCAACCTCAATGTACTATACATCCGAACCTGCCTCCCCGGCCCGTGAGAGGTCTCACACTTTCGAGCAACCCCGCTCCATTGTCTCAACACACCATGCCCAAGCCCCCTCCGACTTCCTTGCGGAGTGGGCTGTCATGAAAAATGAGCTCCATGACCTCAGAAGGCAGATTGACCCTCGGAAGGTGGCCGACATCGCCCTTCCATCATTCCAGTACCTCTGGGTACCACCCCAGTCAGAGCTTTCTGTTTACCGGAGATACTCTGGGGTAGAAGACCCATATGTTCATTTGAAGGATTTTGTTTATGAGTCAGCACCGCACAAGTACGACCGCCACCTCATGGCGTACTTGTTCAGAAAATCCTTAGATGGTCCAGCTCTGGAATGGTTTTATTCTCTACCACCTGAAGAAGCTGAGGATTTCTGGATCGTCCAGGAGAGGTTCTTGCAGCAATTCCAAGATTGGGTCGGACCCGAATATTCTTTTGTAGATTTGGTAGCTGAGAAAATGAAGCCCGATGAAGAATTTTCAACTTATGCCAACCGGTGGCGCTCATTGGCTTCTAAAGTCCGCTGCCCCATGCCGAAAGAGGAGAAAGTCAAGTTGTTAATCTCCAATGCCACCCCAACCTATCGGGCCATATTGGCCATGAATGACATTTCTACCATGCACCAGCTTTACAGCCGAGCCCGTTTCATTCAGACTCAGCTCAAGGACTCACCTATACACTCCATGTTTGAGACCCCAAAAGCCTGTTATGTCAAGAAGCCTCAAGGCCCAGTTACTGAGGGGATCCAAACCAATGAGCAAGTCGGTGCAGTCAGCAACCCCAAGGCCCGGTAGGTAGGTCTCCATACTCTCAGCAACCTCAGCAGCCATGGAACAACAACAAACAACAATCCCCTCAAGGTCAGAATCCTCCCCAAGACCAGCGCCAATACTCTCAGGTCCCTCCACCTCAGAATGGCTTTGCCCTTAGAAAGCCCAATGGACCCAAGAGAGCCCAATATCCACCTCTACTCGAGTCATTAGCTGATGTCTTTGCAGCTCTCATGTCCCTCAATGCTCTTAGACTCCCTCCGGAGAAGCCAAACTGGAATATGGCAGCAGACCAAGCAAAGTATTGTGTTTATCATCGCCATCCGGGTCACAATGTGTCAGATTGCTTCCAGTTTCGGGATATGATATATGATCTTCATGAGCAGAACCAAATCGATTGGGCAGAGATGAGAAGGTTGATCCAGACCTTAAGGGACCAGCAGGGTCAGAGGCAACAACAACAACAGCAAAGGCGACAGCAGCCGCAACAACAACAACAACAGCAGTTCAAGCCCTTCCAGCAACAGTACCAGCAACAGCAACAACAGCAGTAGTCGCAGCAGCTGGCAAATGACCTTGGCATAATCCGCAACCCCATGCCACAACATCCTGCAGCTCCAAACCCACAACCTGCTCCGCCACCTCCTCCACCTGCGCAAGTCAATCCAGTCGTCCATTACCCACCACCAGAAGCTCAATGGGCCTTCGATGATGAGCACGAAGTGGGTCAGCTTCTAGTCATTTCCCACGACACACCCACTACCCCCACACCTACATCCACCATACCTCCCTCCTTCACACCTACGGTCGCCGCCATTACCTCGCCACTTTATGACTCCCCCATCTTGTCACCCATCATCCCTTCACCTAGAAACATCCTGCGATCCCCTACGCCAACACCATTACTAGCCAATCCCTCCGTTCTTGACACCCCACCTTCTCCCCTCCACCATAACCTCGCCTTGCGGAGTGGGCAGATGTTCCATCGAATGTATCCTAATGCATCCATATCCATGCCAAGTCAACCAATGCAACAATCCAACACCCAGCAGCAGCAGGACGCGGAAGAGATAGATCCTGTCCCTGGGACCCAATATGATATCTTGAAGCATTTGGATCAAACTCCAGCCAAGATCTCTATTTTAGAGTTGATCAAGAGGTCTCAGACTCATCAAGATGCCCTAAGGGCCTTCCTGCAAAGGGTCATGGTCAGTGAGGACATGAACCCCGATAATCTGCCCTCTGTACTTTCTATTGTAAATAGGGGACCCACGATCACTTTCTCTAATGGCGAGTTAGCTGCTAAGCCAGGAAGATGTCACGCAATAAGTAGCTATCCTTAAGAGCCTGGAACATCTCAGAGCGTCAGTTGTAGCCTACCCCCACCACCATAGCTGCATATGACAATTCCCGGCGGGCTTGTCACGGGGTTATCACTTTGTAGGCAGAGTTGGGGCCACTTGCCATGTCAGTTGAGTTTTATGTGTTGGATATCGATCACACTTACAAGGCCATCCTAGGGCGTCCGTGGATCGAATCATTAGGGGCAGTACCTTCCACAGCACATCAATGTCTGAAATTCCCCTTCTAAGGGAGGATAGTTAAAGTTAAAAGTGCAACGACGACCCACACGGTGGAAGCTGTTGAGAGGGTGTTGCCATCAGTCTGGCCATCCAACAAGCCCGTTATCTCTATACTTGATGTGAACTATCCCTGGGCTTATACTTTTTCTTCCAATCGCCTGATTGTGTCCCCATCAGTGGCAGCTGTCAGAAAGGATGTATCAGCAAATGCTAAGGGGTGGGATATCATGTTCAGAATTGGCTACCAGACTGGAAAAGGGTTAGGTGCTCATCTCCAAGGCAGGGTCAAAGCTGGTACCGGAACAAGGAAATCTACAAAGCATGGCTTAGGATACGTAGAATGGGCAAGCATTCTCACCCATCTCACAGTCAGATCAACAGCCTCTTACTTGGACACTGTATGATCACTTCATCAGGGGACCTATGAAGCCCGGGTATAACACTATGATGAAAGAAATTCCAAAGTCAGCATATCAAGTATTGGAAGCTCAGCGACCTAGCAAGAAGAAGAAGGCCGAGACGGATACAAAAGCATCAGATCTCAAAGATTTGATTTCAGCAGTCAGCTTGCTGTTCAGTGAACTTGAAGCAGAGGCAGAGGAACCAGAATAAGAAGATCTCATTTCAGCAGTCAACCGCTTGTTCAGCGAGGATGACCTATCACAGTCTCAGGCAGCAGCGGCAGCAGCATCAGCATCACCAGCCACCACCAAGCGACAGTTGCTTGGATTTGGTGAGGAAATTGAAATCGTAAGTTCAGTCAAATTAACAAGGGAGCTCTGGCCAGGGTTTTCTCGGCCTCTCAGTCACTTTGTTTCGTCCATCCTTGTTTATAAATTCCATTTCATTCCCTTATCTCCTCCCTTCATCCTCCAATTCTCCCTTGACACTGTTGAAGCGTTAGTCTCCCCTTCACCCCTCTTCGCCATTTTCCTTAATGGCTCGGCTCTGTCCTTCTACCGAAGCCTCCCAATGTAATGTAGTTCCTTTCCTTTAATAATAAAATAAAAAAAATCCAAAAAAATATATGTGCTTTCTCCATACTTGTCAACCTTTTTCTTTCCTCAGACGGCGATCCCCATCTTTCTCTTTCCTCCTTCCTCAGATGGCGATCCTCGTCTTTCTCCTTCCTCCTTCCTCGGACGGCGATCCCCGTCTTTTCTCCTTCCTCTTCTTTGGACGGCGATCCCCGTTCACCTCCTCTCCCCTGACATATCCTTCCCACTGTTTAACTCTTGCTGTCTCGCTCTCTCCTTCTCGACGGCGATCCCCGTCACCCCTGCGCCCCTTCTCTCTTGACGGCGATCCCCGTCACTCCCTTCTTCCTAGGCGGCGATCCCCACCCTTTTCCTCCTTTTGCTCAAGCTGTGTTTCCGCCTGTCGACCAACATGGTCGTTTTGGGCGACCTGGGTAAGGGGTCCTCTGTTCCCCTACATCCCAACTCTGTTGCCGGCACCCTGAGCTTGGGTGGCCAGCTTCCTCCTCAAGTCCCATTGGAGGACTTTCGCGGCCCTACCGCACCCTTTTCTTTCCATCCCAATAAATCTCTGGATGTTTCTCCAGAACCCTCTATAAATATCGAATCTAGTTTAGGTCTTGAGGTAGAATCTAGCAAGTCCCCGTCCCCGTCTAGGAAGAAGAAGGGTAGTGGCATACCCCGCAGGTATCTCTTAGACCTGGTACATAGGTGCGACGCTCTTCTAGCTGTCGAAGAGTTCATCCAGGAAGCAGTGGTTCTAAATATAGAGGATCTGCACATAGAGGAAGGGCTAGATGACGGATTTGGAGTGTATGAGATCTTAGCCGAAGATGACCCATCGGATGAAAATGATTGTGAAACAGAGAATGCTGCCAAGATGTATGCGAGTGGCATGAGGAGATTTGATGAACCCACCTCGGCAGTCGACGAGCCCACCAAAGAGGTAAACATGGGAACAGAAGAGGATCCCAGGCTTTTAACCATAGCCTCTAGTCTCCCTCCAGAAGAAGAAGAGGCGCTCATAGAAATGCTAAGGGAGTTCAAAGATTCCTTTGCCTGGTCCTATGACGACATGCCCGACATCGACCCTGAACTAGTTGAACACAAGTTAATTTTAAAGCCAGAGGCAGTTGCCGTTAAACAGAAGTTAAGGAGATTTCTCCCCCACATTGCTCTAAAATGAAAGAGGAAATTGACAAACTACACAAAGCCAAGTTCATCCGTGTAGTCCTCTACCCATTATGGGTGGCAAATATAGTCCCGGTGATGAAAATAGACGGAAGGGTACGCATCTGCATAGACTTTCGGGACTTGAATAAGGCATGTCCAAAGGATGATTTCCCATTACCTCATTTGGATGTCTTAATTGATAATACTGCAGGGTTCGAAACTCTATCGTTCATGGATGGGTATTCAGGTTATAATCAGATCCATCTAGCCCCGGAGGATCAAGAGAAGACTTTTTTCACCACCCCCTGGGGAACGTATTGCTATGTAGTTATGCCGTTTGGACTGAAGAATGCCGGCGCCACTTATCAAAGGGCAATGTTAGCTATCTTCCACGACATGATACACATTGACGTTGAGGTCTATGTGGATGATATCGTGGTGAAGTCTCAGACTCAAAGAGAACACTCCTTCGTCCTTGCCAAAGTGTTCCATCGCGCACAAGAGTATCAATTGAAGATGAATCCGAAGAAGTGCATATTTGGGGTTTCCTCGGGAAAATTGCTTGGGTTCATAGTCAGCAAACGGGGGATTCAAATAGACCCTCACAAGGCCAAGGCGATAAATGAAATGCCTCCTCCCAAGAACATATCCGAGCTTCGAGGTTTGATTGGTCGGCTTCAGTTCATAAGGAGATTCATATCTTAGCACTCCCAAAGATGTCGTCTCTTCTATGAACTGTTGAAAGGAGGAGTCGATTTTGAATGGAACGCTAAGTGCCAAGAAGCCTTTGATGAACTCAAGAGTTATCTTATGAATCCGCCCATGCTTCAGGCACCTATCCCGGGGAAATCCCTAATCCTATATCTGTCGACCATTGAGGACTCCCTAGGAGCTGTCCTTGCTCAACATGATGAATCTGGCAAAGAAAGGGCAGTCTATTACCTATCTAGGCTCTTCAATCCTTCCGAGCTCAAACTCACTACAATGGAGAAAACATGTGCAGCGCTAGTTTGTGTGGTGCAGAAATTGAAGCACTACTTCCTAGCTCATAAGGTGAGTTTGATTTCTAGAATGGATCCTATTAGGTATCTCCTGGAGAAGCCAGTCCTTGCCGACAGATTGACACGCTGGCAAAGTTTCCTCTCCCAATTCGATATCACCTTCATAGTTCAGAAAGCTATCAAGGGGTATGCCATTGCTGAGCACCTTGCTCACCTTCCTCTCCCTCATAGTGATACGGTTCAAGAGGAATTCCCCGATGAAAACCTATCACTTGTATCCCAAGATCCCTTCTGGTCGCTCCATTTTGACGGAGCTCTCAATTCTAGGGGATGGGGCATTGGTGCTGTTTTGCTCACCCCAGAAGGGATTACCATTCCTCTAGCCTATCAGCTCCAATTCTATGCCACCAATAATATCTCCGAGTATGAGGCTCTCCTTGCCGGTCTTAAGCTTGCCTACCTCTTAGGCGCGCGTCATCTCAATATCATAGGAGATTCTCAACTCGTTCTTCGGCAAGTTCTTTCTACTTACCGCACGCGTGACCCTAAACTCAAGCCCTACCAGGATCTGGTCATTCTCCTAGCCAAGCAATTCCATCAACTCATCTACATTCATACTCCTCGTTCTCAAAATATCCTGGCCGATGCCCTTGCATCCCTGACCTCCTCTCTCTCCTTCCCTCTCAGCCGCAGTGCTGAGACAATCACCGTTCAAAGGTTAGAGGCTCCCTCCACTCAGGATCCTTGGTTCGTTAACCTTAGGAGCTCTCTAGTTTTGAAGGCCGAGAGAAAAGAAGCAAATGAGTTATTGCTTGTGGAGATAGGAGAAATGATGTTAGAAGAAAGGCCGTGGTACCATGAGATTGAGCAATATTGCAGAGACGGTACCTTCCCCGAAGAAGCTGAAGTGGAGGATAAGCGAGCCATCCGTAGAGCAGCATTGAGATATACCCTTATTGGTGGAGTGCTCTACAGACGCGCTCTAAATGGAATGCTCCTCCGTTGTTTGTCGGACGAAGAAGCCTGGAAGGTAGTGGAAGGGTCCCATTCCAGTGAGTGTGGAGGGCATGTCAATAGCCAAATGTTGGCTAAGAAAATTCTCAGGCAGGGCTACTACTGGCCGACCCTCGAAGAAGACTATGCCACCTACGTTCGTAGGTGTGTCAAATGCCAGATCTATGCTGACAAAATCCATGCTCCCTCCTCCTCTTTACATCCACTATCCTCCCCTTGGCCTTTCTCCATGTGGGCCTTTGATATCATCGGGCCCCTTGGTGATCCTAATGCTCAGGTAAAACAAAAATCCTTCATTCTCACTGCTACTGAGTACTTCACCAAGTGAGCCGAAACTGAAGCATTTGCGGAAATCAAAGGTTCAACCGTGTGCAAATTCATCATGAGAAACATCATCGCGCGGTTCGGAGTGCCAAGCAGCCTCGTCACCGACAATGGACCACAGTTCATATCTCAAGAGCTTCAGGACCTATGTAAGAAATTCAACATTTCCTTGCATCATTTGTCTCCGTACTATCCGCAAGGCAATGGCCAGGCCGAAGCCACAAACAAAATGCTTTTGAAAATTCTAAAGAAAACTTGTGAGTCTAATAAATTCGCTGATTGGCCAGAAAAGTTAGTTGAGGCTCTGTGGGCCTACCGCACCTCCGTCTGCACGCCCACTGGGCAAACTCTGTTCTCACTTATGGGATGGAGGCGGTATGTCCGTACGAGATCCTCATTCCTTCGCTAAGGGTTCAGCTAGACAAGGAACTCAATCCCAATGAACATCGGGAGGCGTTACTGGTACAACTAGAACTCTTAGACGAACGTCGTCTAGCCGTGGCCGATCATGTGCTTGCAAATCAAAATAGACTCTCAAGGTCTTTTCAAAAGAAAGTGATTGAGCGTAAATTTCGGAAGAGCCTTCAATTATTCCTGTGTGGGTGGATTTTCCAGCGCTGCCTGTGAATCTTTATCAGAAAAAATTGTTGTCGTCTATTGCTGCAAATGTTGGTCCTGTCCTCCAGATTGCGCATGCTACTGAGCTTCTCTTAAATACAAAAGCTGCTAGGGTATGTGTTGAAGTCGACCTCCTTAAATCCCATCCAGATAGAGTCTGGATTGGTATGGGTGACTTGGGTGGGTATTGGCAACAAGTTTCCTATCTGAATATTCCTGAGTATTGTTCGATATGTCGGCGTATTGGGAATGATAAGGAAAAGTGTAGATCGGCCAAAAATCCAGATCAAAGTCGTATTGTCCTGGAGCCGAAGGGGACGGAGGCCTCAACCAAAGTCTGGGTTCCGGTCGTGCCGACAGGTTTCAAGGAGGTTAACGTGCATGGCAATCCCATGCAGGATTGCACAATTAATGCTCCGCTTTCGGAAGCGGGGGCTCCTGCATGTCCGGTAATTTCTTCCCCAGTGGCTTTCCAGGGTCAGTTTTCTGTGATTAATCTGATAAGGGATGAGGGGCTGCCTCAGATGGTGGATTCTGGTCAGGTTAGGGCTGGTGTTGGGGGTGTCTCGGATTGTGGAGTTATGCAGGGTACTGTGTTAGAGGTGGAAGGTCCAGAGATTCAGGAATTGCACTTGGCTCCAGTAATACATGCGGCTGCTGGTGATTCTGATCTGATTGTTGAGGATCGGCTAAAGCATATTGTTGAGGCTGAGTCTAAGGACGATGTGGATTCGGAAGGTGTGGGCGACCAAGCTGATCGTGGTACGGCTTGTGGAATTGATACTATGTCCTTGGCGGCTATGGACAATAGTCTAATGCATATGAATTCAGCAGTCTTGGTTGATAAACCTCGTAGAGATCCGGTAATTACTAGAGCGCGTGCTCGATTGGAGGATAGGGGTAAGGATCCAATCGTTTAATGAATTCTGTGGTGTTTTGGAATATTAGAGGAATTGGGAATGTTGCATCAAAAAGGTATCTTCGAAATTTGGTTTCCCAGATCAAACCATCACTGGTGGCGGTGTTCGAACCGAAGCAGTCACTAGACAAGGCTGCAAGAATAGCAACTTCGTTGAAATTAGATAATTATGTTGGTAATCTTGAGCAGGAATCTAAGATATGGGTATTCTGGGAGTCTTCTCTAAATCTAATTCTGGTGGACAGGTCAGATCAGTTTATTACTTTGGGGGTACGCACTGGTGATGCGTACTCAACTTTTATCACTTGTGTCTATGCCTCTTGTGATTATGGTTGTCGTCGCACCCTCTTTGATGATATGTCGCTTTTTGGTGCTTCGCTGGATGTCCCATGGCTGATTGGAGGCAATTTTAACTGTATTGCCCACCCGTCTGAGAAAGTAGGAGGTATATTTGGTAATGTCTCAGGTATGATTGATTTTAATGCGTTTTTATCTGCTACAGGACTTTTTGATGCTGGTTATATGGGGCCCTCTTTTACCTGGTCGAATAACCGTACTGGTACTGCCAATATTCGGGCCAGGCTGGACCGAGTTCTGATCAATGAGAAATTACAGGATTTGTGGCCTGCTTTTGTGGTTAATCATTTGTCCAGGGGCCCGTCGGACCATTGCCCCCTGGCAGCTTCTTTCGATGGGTCGCCTAGAGGGCCGAGCAGGTTTACTTTCCAAAACATGTGGATTTCCCATGATTCCTTCTTGCTGGGGGTCTCCAAGGTATGGACTGGTACTAATGTTTCAGCGGTTAATCCATTAGTATGTTTGCAGGTGAAGCTCAAGGCGGTTAAACAACACCTTAGGGTTTGGAATAAGGAGGTTTTTGGTAATGTCTCGCAGATGGTGTTGTTGGCTACGGAGAATGTGGAGCGCATGCAAGTTGCTTTTGATGTTTCCCCCACTGAAGTGAACAGATCGGCGTTGTCAGCCGCTAATGCTAGTCTCTACCATGCTTTGGGTAGGGAGGAAACTTTCTGGAGGCAGAAGGCGAGGGTGGATTGGCTGGATAGTGGTGATAGGAACACTTCCTTCTACCACGCTACTGTTAAATGTAATAGGCGTAAAGGTTTCATTCATAGACTAAAACTTCATTCGTCTGATGATTTGTGTATGGATCAGAAGGTTTTAAAGTTTGAAGCAGTCAACTTTTTTCACCATCTCCTTACCACTGAGCCACATGAGGTGGACTTTGAGTTGTTGGAGAATATCCTGGATATTATTACAGCAGACCAGAACAATGTTCTGTGCATGGCTCCTTCGTGTGAGGAGATCAAGGATACTGTTTTCTCGATGAATGCCCATGGTGCCCCGGGCCCGGATGGTTTTTCTGGTATTTTTTTCACCCATTGCTGGGATATTGTTGGACCTGATGTTATTGCTGCTGTTCAGGGTTTTTTTGCAGGGTTTAGCATGCCGAGAGGTTTAGCCTCGTCTCTTATCACCCTCATTCCAAAGGTGGAGGTTCCTAGCTCTTTTGCTGAGTTTCGCCCCATCTCCTTATGCAACTTTGTGCACAAAATTATTTCCAAAATCATTTGTGGGCGCCTTACTCCGTTATTGCCTCTTATAATTTCAGAGAATCAAAGTGCGTTCGTGAAGGGTCGTTTTATCCTTGACAATGTCTCTCTTTCTCGGCATCTCCTGTGCGATCTTCACCGGAAAGTTAGGGGTCATAATATTCTTTTTAAGCTTGACATGGCCAAAGCCTATGACCGCATGGAATGGGATTTCATTCTTCAGGTCATGCGGAAGTTTGGATTTTCCTCTCGTTTCACGTCTTACATTGGTATGCTGCTTTCGAATTGCTGGTCGTCTGTTATTTTCAATGGTTCTATCGCAGGGTATTTCAAATCAACCCGTGGTATCCGTCAGGGCGATCCATTAGCTCCACTCCTTTTCATCATTGCCTCTGAAGTGCTCAGCAGGGGCTTGACAGATCTGTTCTCTGTTGGGTTGAATGCAAATTCATATCATTTCCCTCCTATTTTGATGATGACAAGAAGTGTTCTTAAAGCAATTTAATTGAAACATGTCAAAAACATCATACCTGAGGTTCATATTCAAAAAGTATTTTTCAAATCACATTTATCATTTATAGTCATGATAAATCATTTAACTAATGATATATGTGTTTATTTTTCAGGTACAAACATTTTTATGCAGAAGATGTGTCGACACACTCATCAATGGTGTCGACACAACAACACAGATTTAAAGACAAAATGCATAAGAATGTTGAGACTGTGTCGACACATGTCAATAGTGTGTCGACACGAGTGACAGTTTTTCAGAAATCAAGCCTACCCAGGTCGACACACTCATAGAGCAGGTCGACACTAGACCCAGTTCCCAGAACAGCCAGTTTGAGGAATCAGGAAAGCAGGTCGACACACTCCAGAGCAGGTCGACACGGGACCTTCCTCCCAGAACAGCCAGTTTGAGGAATCAGGAAAGCAGGTCGACACACTCCAGAGCAGGTCGACATGGGACCTTCCTCCCAGAACAGCCTTCTACATATTCTGGACAGTGTGTTGACACTACCACCAGGGCAGGTCGACACACTACGGAAACTTTTCATCCTAAAAGTTGATGGCTGCCACGTGTCCTCCTAGGGCGATCAGAATCTGTCTAGGAAAGCGTGCCCTTGTACCCCAAAAGGGTATCTTTGGAATCCTAAGGGTATAAAAGGTTCTTTTTGGTCTGCCTTCACAAGAGACAACGGACCAAACTCTCTCAGAGCCTCCAAGAAGTCCCTGGCGGCCAGAAGAGCTCGTGTCTCCTTCCTCTGCACTCCAATTGCTTCTAGAAGACCAATTCCCACCAATTCAAGGTGTGGGAATTGGAATTTGAGCCCTGAAGATTCCTCTGAAGCATTCCAAGGAGGCAGATCCTGTAGAAGACTTCATTGGTGAAGAATTCGAGGAAGATCCAACTTCTCAAATTGCAGAGCATCGTTTTGGACTTCAAGCTTCACATGCTTCTTCCCAATTCAAGCCTCTACAAGGGAGTACACTGAAGAATGAAAACTTTCAATTCAACTTAATTTCTCTTCTGTTCTTCTGAGATATCTTTTGGGATTATGCAAGTACTTCTGCATAACTCTCTTTAGAGTTCTCAAACTTTGACTAGATCTATTGCTAGAGGATCTTAGTCTTAAGTTGGTGTCTAGCAGTCTTAGTGTGAGCATTGTGCTCAGGGTGTTGTGAGCCGTCGAGCTCATTTGAGTTGTCAAGCTCAAGGTTGGTTTGAGCAGTCTTGCTCTGTGTTTCTAGAGTAGTCTTGCTCTAGAGGTGGTGTGAGTTGTATGCTCTGAAGTGTTGGAGTTGTCAGACTCCTTTGGGTGTGTAGCCCAGTTGTGTTAGTGAAGCCTCACGGGTTGTGAGGGGTGGATGTAGGAATCACATGGGTGATTTCCGAACCACCTAAAAATCCTTGTGCATTTGTCTTCTGTGGTTTGATTGATTCATTCGCTAGATGCTTGCATAGGATCCGTATTTAATTCACTCAATCAACTTGCTTCACATCTAAGTTTTTCAACTCACTCAAATCTAATCAGATCTGTAGTTTTTCACTGATAACATTGCCTCTGATTCTAAATATTTTTCAAATTGCTTAAGCTTCCGCAAAAGTGGCTAAGATCTATTCATCCCCCCCCTTCTAGATCTTTTCCACACATTTACTTCGATCCTTCAATTGGTATCAGAGCGGGTTTACATCGATCTGATTTGAACTGAGCAGTTTTTGTTTCTGAGTATTGAGTGTTTGTGTGTTTGCTTGTTTGTTTGTTTACTTGTTTAACTACTTCTCTGTGCATTTACTTAAGTGTCATGGACTCAAAGGGTTTCATAGCTGAGGGCCATTCCATAAATAGGCCACCATTCTTTAATGGTTTGGACTATTCTTATTGGAAAAATAGAATGCAAGTATTTCTGAGGGCCCAGAACTATGAGATCTGGAAAGTAGTTGAGGTGGGTCCCTATGAGAACCAGGGAGAAGAAGATACCTGGACAAGGGAACAGATAAGGAAAGCTACACTGAATTATAGTGCCATGAACATGATTCAGTGTGCTGTCCATCCCAAAGAGTATTCGAGAATCTCTATGTGCAAATCTGCCAAAGAGATGTGGGATAAACTCGAATTACTCTATGAGGGAACATCTCAGGTCAAGGAGACCAAGGCAAACATTTTAGTTTCAGAATATGAACTCTTTATGATGAAATCTAATGAATCTATTTCTGAAATGTTTGCCAGATTCATGGTGATAGTCAATGGACTCAAGGCTTTGGGTAAGGAGTATACTGATGCAGACTTGGTAAGAAAGATTTTGTGTTCACTTTCTTCACTTTGGCATACCAAGGCCACTGTTATTGAAGATTCAAAAGATTTGTCCAAAATCTCTTTGGATGAATTGATTGGATCTTTAATGACATATGAAATAAACTTAAAAAGAAATGAAGAACACATCATTAAGACCAAGCCTATAGCACTCAAAGCTTCTTCAAGCAACAAAGATAAAAATTAGGATAAAACAAGTTCTGAAGAATCTGAGTCGAATGAGGATGAGATTGCCCTCATGACCAGACAATTCAAGAAATTTTTGAAATATAGGAAAGGGAAAATGACTGGGAAAAAGAAATTTCCCTCAGGTAAGAAGAATATTTCCTCTTCCAATTTCAATAGGAATCATAAACCTGATGAGAATGTTATCTGTTACAGGTGCAACAAGCCAGGACACATGAAGGGAGAGTGTCCTGAGAACAAAAAGGAAAAGCACAAGAGATTCCAGAAATATAAGAAGCCAAAGGCCATGGTGGCTACTTGGTCTGACGAAGACACAAGTAAGGAAGAAGAAGAGAAGAAGTCCTCAAGCTCAGAGAGTGAGGAAATTTGCTTCATGGCCAACAGCACAGATGGAAAGGTAAATACTTCCTTTGAAGATTATAGTGTTGAAGATTGGCAGGATGTGTATGCAGAATTAGTTGAAAGATATTCTGAAATGAGAAAAGAAAACAAACACATCAAAAAGAAAATTGAAAATCTCTACCATAATCAATCTTCAAATAATAGAATCTGTGAACTGGAATCTGAAGTAACAGACCTGCTTGAAGAAAAAGAGAATCTCCTAAATCAAATTGATGAACTGAAACTTGCCTCTCAAAAGGCCTCCCAAGAATTCAGAAACTTAAATGAAAAGCTGAAAATTGAAAAACAAGAAAAACAACAGAAAATTGAAGAAATTGAAGTTCTTAGAAACCAGCTAAAGGAAAGGGAGGAGGTTATCCAAACCTTCACAAAAGGCCAAGATAACCTAGAGGCATTGCTAGGATCCAACATGACAACTACATCTCATGGATTAGGATTCAACAAAAGAAACCAACAAAAGATAAATCTGGTGAGAAAAAGGGAAAAGCACCATTGATTAAATTTGTTAAGGGTCCTAATCTGGAAAACACTGAAATCCAACAAACAGCAAACAAAACCCCAAACAAAACTCAAAACAAATCAAAAACCCAAAAACAAAAGAAGACTGTCAGGTCGACACAGTCCCCTGACAGGTCGACCTGTTCAACACCAAAAACCATAAACAACTCAACCAAAAATTCAAATAAAAATCTGAAAAATAAGAAAAAGGGAAAAGAAATAATCCATGAAAAACCTTGGACCTCCAAGACAACTCTTCAAGAAAATTGGATTAATTCTTGGAACCAATGATATGAAAATCCTTGTTGGTATTATCCTCAATACCCTTATCCAAATTTCTGGACGTACCAACATAATTCATGGATTCCTTCTCCTCCTCTGAAATCAAATTTCCAAATGAAAAACTCCCCTCCTACCAAAAACAAAGATCTTGGTGCTTTCACTCCCAAGAGAAAGAACAAACAGAAAAAGGCTGAAAACACCAAAGTAACAAAACAAAAATCTAAAACAAATCAAATTTGGGTGAGAAAGGATTTGATGTCTTTGCTAAATCATACTGATGGTCCCAACTCTGTTTGGGTACCAAAATCTTCTCTCCATTGATCTTTGTGCAGGAAGGTCGTGCACCCAACACCAATGTTTGGTTTCTTCATAGTGGGTGTTCACGACACATGACTGGAGATAGAGCCAAATTTTCTTGTCTAATTGAAAAGGAGGGAGGGTCAGTCACCTTTGGAGGTAAAAATAAAGGAAAGATCATTGGATCTGGTAAGGTTGGTCAAACTTCTTCAAATTCAGTAGATAATGTTTTGTTAGTTGATGGACTTGATTATAATTTGCTCAGTATTAGCCAACTATGTGACAAAGGTCACAAAGTTGTGTTTGAATCTGATTTTTGCAAGATAATAGATTCATCAACTGATAAAATCAAATTCTTTGGAAAAAGAGAAAACAATGTCTACATGATCAACCTTAATAAAAACTTTTCTGAAAATCTTTGTTTTGTTGCAAATAAAGATGAAATTGCATGGACTTGGCACAAAAGACTTGGCCATGCAAGTTTCAGAACAATGGATAAGTTATTAAGATTGAATTTGGTTAAAGGTCTTCCTGAATCTTTTTCTAGTGTTGAAGGTCAAATTTGTGGGACTGTGCTAAAGGAAAACAAACTAGGAAATCCTTTAAAGTCTTCAATGATGTACTCACATCTAAGCCACTAGAACTTCTTCACATGGACCTCTTTGGGCCAACAAGAGTTCTAAGCCTAAGTGGCAAAAGATATGGGTTTGTAATCATTGATGACTTTACTAGATTTACCTGGGTTATCTTTCTATCCCACAAAAGTGATGCATGCCTTGAATTCAGGAACTTTTGTACCACTGTCTTAACCACTTATCCATATAAAATCAAAAATATCTTAACTGATCATGGGGGTGAATTTGAAAACACATCCTTTTCTGATTTTTGTGCTGAATTTCAGATATTCCACAAGTTTTCTTCACCAAGAACTCCAGAACAAAATGGAGTTGTGGAAAGAAAGAACAGAACTCTTGTGGAAATGGCTAGAACCATGCTTCTTGAGAGTAACTTGCCCAAATCCTTCTGGGCTGAAGCTGTGAACACAGCAAACCACATACTCAATAGAGCATTGGTCAGACCAAAAATCAAGAAAACCCCCTATGAATTATTGAAAAACAAAAAGCCAACTGTTTCCTATTTTAAAATCTTTGGGTGCAAATGCTATGTACACAATAATAACAAAGAAAACCTTGACAAGTTTGATGCTAAGAGTCAGGAAGCTATCTTCCTTGGCTATTCTGAAGTGTCAAGGGCTTTCAAAGTGTACATATTAAAAACCAAAACTGTTGAAGAATCTCCACATGTTATTTTTGATGAAAATTCCTTTTCCACTAATGATTCTAAATCTTGCAGGGAAAAACAAGACAATGAAGAGGATGACCTCATTGTGGATTCTTCACCAACCGTTGAGGAGATTAACAACATTGAAGAAAACCTGAACAACAACTCACCATCTCCAAATGGTTCAGGTAATATTGATTCAGAAGTGGGGACTTCTCAACAGGTAATTTCTGAACCTCGATTTCTAAGAGATCACCCATTAGACAGTGTAGTTGGCAATCTAAATGATAGAGTTAGGACCAGATCATCCTTTTTGCAAAACATTGAAGAAGACTCACTAGCTCTAATTTCCCAAATTGAACCCAAGTCAATTGATGAAGCCTTATCCAGTTCTGATTGGATTAATGCTATGCATGATGAACTTCATCAATTTGAAAGAAATCAAGTGTGGGAATTAGTGCCTAGACCTAGTGACCAAACAGTGATTGGCACTAGATGGGTTTTCAGAAATAAATTGAATGAAGCTGGTCAAGTAATAAGAAACAAAGCTAGGCTGGTTGCAAAGGGGTATAACCAAGAATTTGGAATTGACTTTGAAGAATCTTATGCCCCTGTAGCTAGACTAGAAGCTGTGAGAATTTTCCTTGCTTTTGCATCCTCCATGAAATTCAAAGTCTTTCAAATGGATGTTAAAAGTGCATTTCTAAATGGATATATAAAGGAAAATGTGTTTGTTGAACAACCTCCTGGATTTGATAATGAAAAATATCCTAACCATGTTTTCAAGCTTAATAAGGCACTCTATGGTCTTAAACAAGCTCCAAGAGCTTGGTATGATCGTTTGAGTTCCTTTTTACTTGAAAAAGGATATTCTAGAGGTAATGTTGATCAAACATTGTTCACAAAAACAGTAAAAAATCAAATAATTGTGGTCCAAATTTATGTTGATGACATAATTTTTGGCTCCACCAATAAAGGCCTTTGCACTGAATTTTCAAATCAAATGAAGAATGAATTTGAAATGAGCTTAATGGGAGATTTAACATTCTTTTTGGGATTGCAGGTTAACCAAACGAATGAAGGAATCTTCATCAGTCAAACCAAATATGTCAAGGAGCTACTGAAAAGGTTTGACTATCAAAACCTTAAACATTCAAGCACACCCATTGCAATAAATGCTAAGCTAGAAGAAGACCCATCTGGTAAGTCAGTAGATCCAAAGACCTACAGAGGTATGATTGGCTCTCTGCTCTACCTTACTACTTCTAGACCTGACATTCAGTTTTGTGTGTGCTTATGTGCTAGATTCCAATCTAATCCTAAAGAAAGTCATATGCTTGCTGTGAAAAGAATTTTTAAATATCTTGTTGGAACATGTGACTTAGGAATTTGGTATCCTGCTGGTTGCAAGTTAGAATTGTTTGCCTACTGTGATGCTGATTATGCTGGGTGTAAGTTAGATAGAAAAAGCACAAGTGGCTTGTGTGTATTTCTAGGTGGGTGCCTTATTTCTTGGGCTTCTAAGAAGCAACATTCAGTTGCTCTGTCAACTGCAGAAGCTGAATATGTTGCAGCAGGTAGATGTGGAACTCAGATTCTCTGGGTGAAACATCAACTTCTTGATTACAACCAAGATTTAGGGTGTGTACCCATCCTATGTGATAACACTAGTGCCATAAATTTGTCTAAGAACCCCATTCAGCACTCCAGAACAAAACACATTGAAATTAGGCATCATTTCTTGAGAGATGAGGTTGCAAAGAAATCTTTTGAACTCCATTTTATTGAAACTGAAAAACAAATTGCAGACATATTCACTAAACCCCTTCCTGAAAACAGATTCTCATCACTAAGGAGAGAACTTGGTCTTTGTAAATGTCCATCCTTTTGATCTCTCTTAAGGTTTGGGTTAAGTGCTATGCATTGTCTAAGGGGGAGTTCTTTGCATTTCATAACTCTTTGCTTCCTCAAGCTACATTGCTCATGTCACTCTCATTTTCAATTCCATTTCCTTTTTACAATAAATTCTTCACTTCTGATTGTGTTGAAACTTCTTGGTATATCAAATAGTGACTTGGAGAAGGACAGGTTATGCTTGTCTGGACACTTTCACTATGCGTGAGAACATATCTCCGCCAAGTACTAAGAAGTCAATATGCAATAATTGAGGGGGAGCTTTTATTGTTCAAAGGAAAAATTCTTTTCTGATTTCAAAACTTGCACAGTTTTAACTTCCACTTCTTTTTGCTAATGAATTCTTCAACTCTTATTGTATTGAAATCTCTTGGTATATCAAATGGTGACTTGGAGAAGGACAAGTTATGCTTGTCTGGACACTTTCACTATGCGAGAGTATGTGTCTCCGCCAAGTACCAAGAAATGGATATACAGTTGTTGAGGGGAAGTCTTTGTTGTCCAAGAAGAAAATCTCTTTCTGATTTCAAAATTGCATATCTTTATTTTGATGAAAAATGGTTGAAATCATCATCTCAGGGGGAGCTAGAAAATTCACAAGTCATCTTTTTGCAAATTTCAAAACCCTTCTTGCATTTCATCAATTCCTTGCATGATGTCCTCATTCTAAAGTCTAGAGTCACAAAATGAACCTTGAGTGATATATTATATATTTTTTTTCACCTTACAACTATGTCTCTCAATCCACAGAAATTCAGATCTCTTCCTAAACTAAATGAAAATTTGTGTCTTGAACTTAAAACATTTCCTTGTTTGCAACTGATGACTGGATGCATTTGAATTCTATCTCACAAACTCTCCAAAATCTTGTGAAATCCAACAGAGCAATGGCATTTGTGCTGAGAAACTGCACACCTTCACAATGAATGAAGTGCCATGTATGTCATGAGGCATTATTGCTAACTCTGTTCAAAGGGGATCCAAATTGAAAAATAACCTCAAAATTTAAGCAATTATGTGCTATGCTTTTTGATGATGACTGAGTAACTGGAAATATTGGCGTCTACAAAACGTATATTTTCATGTCAAAAGGTCATCATTTACCCCTTTGAGACTTGACAATGACTAAATCTTAAGTATCCAGGGACTATGGTGTGTAAAAAGCACTAGTACTTGAGTGAAAGAGATTTATATCATTTGATAGTTTGTTAAAAGAACAAAATATGAAAATTATTGGAGATTTGTTTAGAAAGAATCATCTTCCTCCTTCATCAAGTTGTTCCTTAAGTTTGTGTTTTACTTTCAACACAATTGTATTTAGTCTAGATGATATCTATAATTCTTGAAAATTGAGAAACATGGTAGTTTTTGGTTGATTGTTAGATACATTATATCCCTCAATTTATCATTTTGTTGATTCAAGTCTTGGAATGCTAATATCCTGTTGGAAATTGTGTGAAACACTTGAACTGTAATGAATTTTTGCAAAATACAACAAATGAATTTTTAGGCCTCTTAAAAATCCTTGAAATGATAATTCCTCTCATTCTTTATCATTTTAAAGATGTCCCCAAATTTCTCAAAAATTTCCTCTCAAAAATTCAAATTTCTTTCAAGGCTGTGTCGACACAATCCTCTCTCGTGTCGACACACAACCCCAGTCAGGTCGACACACTCTTCCTCATGTGTCGACACTGCCTTCTTGCCAGACACTTTTCAAACCCTTCGGGTTCACCTTAAACCCTTCTTGTTCCTGCGGGGCAGTGTACCACTGCATCCCTTTTTGGGGCATCAGGTCGACCCGACGGCCCCATTTCCAGTCCTTTCCGGCAAGAATTCCTCCAAATTCTCTCTACATCGCATCAATCCTTCATCACCTCTCCATTCTTCCATTTCCTCTCCTAATTCCACTCCTCTTGCACCATGGTCCGCAAGCTAGGTCCCCGCCGTGGCGCAAGATCAGCGGCCTCTTCAAGGCCAGTTCCGGCACAGGTTCCGGTTGAACAGATGGAAAGAAGAACAAAAGGAGAAACGATCCTGCCTCTTCCTCTGCACCTCTGAGGGCTTCCAAGCGTGGCAGGACCTCCACTTCACACAGAGGTGGTAATATTTCAAACCCTAGACCAGACATTTCGGGAGATTCCTCTGACCATCCTGAGGAATCATCTCCCTCCTCTTCTTCTGAGTCTCAACCAGATATCCCCTCAGAATCCGTAAGTGCAGCCAAATTGATTTTGAAGCCAAGGATACTAGACCTTTCAGACATCCAACTAGCAGACTCCCTTCCTGAGATTCAAACCTACTTTTCCTTTCAATCCTGGATACCTTTCATTTCTGAATTTCAAGTCTGCTATCCAAGATTGGTTAGAGAGTTCTACAAGAACCTCACATGCACAGACGAAGGGTATGAATCAAAAGTCAAGGGAATAGCCATAGACATGCCCACTGCAGTAGCTGCCTCCATTTTCAAAGTACCAGATGAAGGGGCAGACTACCATGAGTTTGAGTTCAATTTACATGAAGCCTACTCCATTTTGACAGGTCTTCCTGCAGATGAATCTGATCCCAAGCAGACCTATGTAACCAGGTTCAATGCAAACACCTTTCCACCTGTGTTAAGGGTCATCCACCACATTTTGACCACCATAATTACCCCTCAAGGTGGTGGAAGAGATAGATTGACAGACATTCAGCGATTCATCCTATATTGCATGGTGAAAGACATCAAGGTCAACCTCCATGTGATTCTCTATCAAATCATAGCTGAAACAACAAGGACAGACCTGAAGAGATCACTTCCTTATGGAGCACATCTGACCTCAGTGTTCAAGCACTTTGGTGTGCCATTGGAAAATGAAAAATCCCAATCCATTCCCAAGTCAAACATCTACACTTTTAAGAATATCCAGAAGTTTATGGGATTTAGATTGGAGGGAAATCAAATTAGAAGAGGACCAATTGTGGTTGAGGCCCCTTAAGCTCAGGAGGACCAGCCTCAGGTTCAAGGGGATCAGCCCCAAGCACAAGAGGACCAGCCTCCAGCTCAAGGAGACCAAAATCAGGAGGATCAGCCTCCACCTCATGAGGGCCAGCCTCAAGTTCAAGAGGAACAAGTTCAACTGCCAGAGGATCAGCCTCTAATGGATGAGGACCAGCCTCATATCACTCCTGAAGGTGGCATTCAGCTTGAAACCCCTATTCCACCTCAGATGATCCTTCCTCTTCCTTGCCACATACTTTTGAACCTCCACAATTCCCCTCTACATTCCAATCTTCCACTTCTTCTGGTAGGTCCTCAATTCCACCAGAATTGTTCTCTTTCCTCAATGCTAAATTTGATACATTGAACTCCTCTATTCAATCAATGTCAGACCAATTTGAATTGAGAGTTCAAAGACTAGAGAACACAGTGTCAGCTAAATTTATTGAGCAGAAGGCAGCTTCAGATTATGCAGCTCAGAGATTTAACAGACTTATAGGCACTCTGGGAGATTCCTATATTGAGCTGAAAGAGCACCAACAAAAGCTAGAAGTTGTACTTCAGGGAATTTTGGCAAATTCCCAATCAGATGTCTTCAACACTACAGAGACTCTTTCTCAGCTTGCTCATCTAGCTGATGATTTGGAAAGCATGAAAAACTTCAATGAAAACATTGGTAAAGAGATCTCAACCTTGCACAAGGAAGTAAAGATTATTTCAAGGCCTGGTTGGTCAGATGGATCTTCATCAAGTTCTCAACCTGTTTCAGATGAATTGAAAAGAACTCAAAGCACCTTGATAGAGCATTCTGATAGAATGGAGCATTATCTTCACACTAGGCTGACAACTATCCATGAAAACATTAAGTCAAGCATGAAGTCAATGGACAAAAGATTGTCAGACATTGAGATTCTTCTAGCTCCAATTCCTCCTCCTCCTCCATCTTCTACCTAATGTACATTTTTTTGATAATGTCAAAGGGGGAGAAGAATGAATGAATTGAATGTAATATTTTGATGTAATGATCTTTTGAATGAAATGAAATGGTTGTCTTTTGAATGAAATGAAATGGTTGTTTGGCTTCAATGCAAATTTTTTTGTCTTTGTGTTTGAATACTTGTTAAATTGTTTGACTTGTGTGCACAAAACTTCTAATTTCAAGTAACATTGTATCTCACCAACACATCATCAATTGTTACTGAACAATATCAAAAGGTCATTGACAAGTATAAACAAAAAGGAAAACAAAATTTAAACAATCAAAAATTGCTTAAAATCACACTTCATCAAAACCACATTGAAATATGGATTTAATGTTGCCATCATCAAAAAGGGGGAGATTGTTGGGTTGAATGCAAATTCATATCATTTCCCTCCTATTTTGATGATGACAAGAAGTGTTCTTAAAGCAATTTAATTGAAACATGTCAAAAACATCATACCTGAGGTTCATATTCAAAAAGTATTTTTCAAATCACATTTATCATTTATAGTCATGATAAATCATTTAACTAATGATATATGTGTTTATTTTTCAGGTACAAACATTTTTATGCAGAAGATGTGTCGACACACTCATCAATGGTGTCGACACAACAACACAGATTTAAAGACAAAATGCATAAGAATGTTGAGACTGTGTCGACACATGTCAATAGTGTGTCGACACGAGTGGCAGTTTTTCAGAAATCAAGCCTACCCAGGTCGACACACTCATAGAGCAGGTCGACACTAGACCCAGTTCCCAGAACAGCCAGTTTGAGGAATCAGGAAAGCAGGTCGACACACTCCAGAGCAGGTCGACACGGGACCTTCCTCCCAGAACAGCCTTCTACATATTCTGGACAGTGTGTCGACACTACCACCAGGGCAGGTCGACACACTACGGAAACTTTTCATCCTAAAAGTTGATGGCTGCCACGTGTCCTCCTAGGGCGATCAGAATCTGTCTAGGAAAGCGTGCCCTTGTACCCCAAAAGGGTATCTTTGGAATCCTAAGGGTATAAAAGGTTCTTTTTGGCCTGCCTTCACAAGAGACAACGGACCAAACTCTCTCAGAGCCTCCAAGAAGTCCTGGCGGCCAGAAGAGCTCGTGTCTCCTTCCTCTGCTCTCCAATTGCTTCTAGAAGACCAATTCCCACCAATTCAAGGTGTGGGAATTGGAATTTGAGCCCTGAAGATTCCTCTGAAGCATTCCAAGGAGGCAGATCCTGTAGAAGACTTCATTGGTGAAGAATTCGAGGAAGATCCAACTTCTCAAATTGCAGAGCATCGTTTTGGACTTCAAGCTTCACATGCTTCTTCCCAATTCAAGCCTCTACAAGGGAGTACACTGAAGAACGAAAACTTTCAATTCAACTTAATTTCTCTTCTGTTCTTCTGAGATATCTTTTGGGATTATGCAAGTACTTCTGCATAACTCTCTTTAGAGTTCTCAAACTTTGACTAGATCTATTGCTAGAGGATCTTAGTCTTAAGTTGGTGTCTAGCAGTCTTAGTGTGAGCATTGTGCTCAGGGTGTTGTGAGCCGTCGAGCTCAGTTTGAGTTGTCAAGCTCAAGGTTGGTTTGAGCAGTCTTGCTCTGTGTTTCTAGAGTAGTCTTGCTCTAGAGGTGTGTGAGTTGTATGCTCTGAAGTGTTGGAGTTGTCAGACTCCTTTGGGTGTGTAGCCCAGTTGTGTTAGTGAAGCCTCACGGGTTGTGAGGGGTGGATGTAGGAATCACATGGGTGATTTCCGAACCACCTAAAAATCCTTGTGCATTTGTCTTCTGTGGTTTGATTGATTCATTCGCTAGATGCTTGCATAGGATCCGTATTTAATTCACTCAATCAACTTGCTTCACATCTAAGTTTTTCAACTCACTCAAATCTAATCAGATCTGTAGTTTTTCACTGATAACATTGCCTCTGATTCTAAATATTTTTCAAATTGCTTAAGCTTCCGCAAAAGTGGCTAAGATCTATTCATCCCCCCCCTTCTAGATCTTTTCCACACATTTACTTCGATCCTTCATTCTCCAATGGCCGGATTTAAGTACCTTAGTAGTCCACGTGGTTGCATGCAGGTTTCACATCTCTTAATAGGCGATGACAACTCTCATAAAATTTATGAATGCGGGGAGTTTCAATGTGAGATGCATGTTACAATCTTGAAGAATTATGATTATAGCTCTGGGCAAAAGGTTAATGCTCCAAAGTGTTTTTCTTATCTCCCATAAGGCGCCACAAGTGGTGCGTCTCGTATTCCGGCGACTGCTTTCGCCAGCAACTGGTACCATGCATACTTGGGGATCCCCAACTGCGGCTGGCAGGTTAAAGATGGCTCAGGATTTCAGTCTCTTGTGGATAATGTCATGAGGAGGCTGGCAGGATGGAGAGCAAGGATCCTCTCACAGGCTGTCGCTGCGGTGCCTTATTCGATCAGTCTTAATGAGATCCGGTATTTTGTTGCCAGCTCGATCTCCCATTCCTAAAACCGTCTGCAATCAGGTTAATCGGCTTTGTGCAATTTCTTTTGGCAAGGTCAGATGGCTTGCACCGGAAAACATGGGTGGCATGGCCGTGTTTCAAAGGCCTTTTGAGGAGGGGGGTCTTAATTTCAGAAATTGGATGTCCTCCAGGTGGCCATGGCAGTGAAACAATCGGAATATCATCCATGGTGACTCTCTATGGTCCCCTATGGTAAACAAGGTTTCTTAAAATTCTCACCTCAGAGATATTCTCACGCCTTTTCCCCTGGGCGTTTCAAAAGCAATTTCATTGCTGCGAAGGAGCTGATTTTATCTCATAGCCGCTGTTGGGTGGGATGGTTTCTGCAGTTAATTTTTTAAAAGATAATTGGATTGGTTCTTCTGCACTTTTGGATGTTTTCAGTGGGAATTCTCTCCTCATTACAGAGCATGCAGACACTAGGTGAAGGACATGGTTGCTGATGTTCATAACCCACTCTGGTCATTTCTGAATGTGACCCCTCGCTATGTGAGCACCCTTTTCTCGGATCGGAAGGATGAGTTTATCTGGGCGCCGAACTCTAATGGCAAGTTCAGTGTGAAGTCTGCTTATAATTGTGTGTATAGGCATGGAGTAAATCGTGGGGCCTGGGCAAAATTATGGAAGTTTAATATCCCCCCCCGGGTAGCCACTTTTGCATGGCGGCTTCTGCACAGAGCGATCCCAGTTGACTCGAGAATTGCAGAGAGTGGTATTGCACTGTCGTCCAAGTGTTCCTGCTGTCAGGTATCTTCTCTTGAGACTTTGAATCATGTGTTCATTGACAGCGATCTTGCTAAATCACTGTGGTCTTGGATTGCGCCCCTGCTGAGTAACAAGGTTAACTGGAGTCCGCATATTACCATCAGGCTTTGGAGTGTCCTGTCATATTCATCAGTTAGTTCACCACTACAGTTTGCAGGGATGGTTGCTTGCTTTTTGATGCTTTGGGAGCTGTGGAAGTGTAGATGCTCAGCCCGGATGGAGGGCATCACCCGCCTGCCTGCGTGTATCAAACGTTCGGTTCTTTTCAATGTTCGTTACCTGCTCGCAGATGCCAACTTTAAGGGATCGATTTCACCTAACCATGTGGCTGTGCTGCAGTATTTTGACCTCCACGTGAAGACGAGGGTAAGGCCTCCTGTGATAGTTAAATGGATCCCTCCGGGTGCAGATTACTGTCTTAACATTGATGGAGCTTCGAAAGGTAACCCGGGTGAGTGTGCTGGGGGCGGCTGCATTAGAGATAGTCATGGTAATTTTGTTTGTGGTTTTTCCTTCTATTATGGGTGTGGGAGCAGCATCTTGGCAGAGGCTCGGGCCCTCCACGATGGGTTGTGGATGGCGATGGATCAGGGAGTGCGCATATCTATAATATACTCTGATTCGAGTCCACTAATCAAGGGCCTTGCAGCTGACCGGTGTCTCCATTGGGAGATCTACCCTTGGTGGCGGGGTATAGGTGCCATGCTTCAGCATTTTCAGCCAATAATCATGCATACTTTCCGCGAGGGTAATCAGGTTGCGGACTCTTTGGCCAACTTTGCCTGCAGTAATAAGTCTAGTTCTATATTCCTGGACTGGTTTTCTCTTCCTTCTATAACCAGGGGTTCGTTGTTGGTAGATAAGGCCGGCTTGCCAAGTATTCGGCTGGGGTAATATTCTTGTATTATGGTTACTTTTCTTTGATTGGTGGAGCTTTTAAATGGAGTCGGGTGTACTTGATTAATTTCTATATCAATAAAATTTCCCCTTTGGTGCTCGCCGAGTGGAGTGAGAACATCTCTTCCTGATGGGAGGGGGTGCACTCTGCTTGTCGCTGACCCTTAGGCGGTTTTTTTTTTTTAAAATAATAAATTTCAAGAAGGAGACATGGTTTTAAAGCGCATTTTTATAAAACCTGGAGGTCCAAGGTCCAAATTGTCAGCAAATTGGGAAGGGCCGTACGTTCCGGAAATGCGTATAGGCTAGTTAATGCCGAAGGTGAGGAGCTCTCTCACCCATGGAATGGACTGTACCTTAAAAGATTCTACCCCTAATATTGATAACAACACCAATTTGCAAAAGAGAATGTTGTTGGCCATGTGCCTCACTTCCTATCATTGTGGTGAATGATCTCTATGTCCAGCTACACACACACACAACACGGTGACTTAAGGCCAATTCCCCTTTGTTTATGATGTTTACACTCAGCCCTCGTGTAGCGAACCTGAGGTCAATTCTTTCCTCACTCGGACAAGGTCCAGGGGCAAAAGGGGAAGCTAGCATGTAGACCAGCAAGCGGTATGTATCATGTGTATGAAATCTCAAAGAGGGACGGTCAATTCAAAAGAAAAGCAAAAAAAGGAAAGGAAACAAAAGTGAAAGAAAAAATGGTAAGAAAATAGGGGTATGTCAAAGAGTGGCAGTACGGTTCCCCGCGGGACACCCTTGAGCCCGGTCGTACGCATGCCCCCAATTCAAAAGAGCAATGACCTTAAAGTCCCTGGACAACAGACGGATTGCACATGTGACATACCCATTGCAAATCTTACAAGCCAGTAAACCCGACCCCAAGACCAAGTCTTGTCTCATTACTAATCTTCCTATTCTCCGTAGAAGACCAAAGGACTCCCACACCTGGTTTGTGTTAGAACATCAATATTCAAGGGGCAAGAAGCCTTAGTGAGCCAAGGACAAATGCATGCCGCACATAGACATTATTCATCAGACAAGAGATGGGGACGAGATCCATGGCTAATTACTAAAAAAAGGGGCAAGAAGTGTTGTTATCAAAATTTCAAAAATCCAAAAAAATAAAAAATTTCAAAAAATCCAAAAAAAAAAATAAAAAAAAAATAAAAAATTTCAAAATCCAAAAAATCAGAAATAAAAAAATCAGAAATCTCAAAATAAAAAATTAGAAATCTAAAAAAAAAATAGAAATCCCAAAAATTCAAAAAAAAAATTAGAAAATCCAAAAAAAAAATCCAAAAAGAATGTGTGTACATATCGCTCTCATTTAGCATGCATTGTTTATTCTCCTTTCCGCCTATTTAATAAGGCTCAGCCTCTTGACAATTATAAAGTCACATTCATGTTTATTTAAGCACAAGGGTCTGAGTCAAAGAGCAGATCTAACATATTTTATGAGTGTGCAGGAACAGGTAATTCTAAGGGACATGTGTGGTGCTCAGTATTCTCTGTCTCTCTCTCTCGTGTTTGAATCTCATCTCACACTCGTGCCAATTGCAAATCATTCATTAAGAGTGACATGAAATAACATTCCACTAAAAGATGAACCAAAATGTACAAAAGATGGGGAGGTGGCTCATAAGTCTCCTTACTGTCCACCGCCACTCTCCCCAGATCCCTCCTATCGGTCTGGTGGTGGCGGCATCTCGCCGCCACCCCTACCACTCTGGGCACTCCCCTCACCCTGGCGGCGCCTCTCCTCCTCCTCGTTCCTCCGCCGACTGGAGGAACCTGCCAAATATTGCCTATGGAGGCGCCGTCCCCTGTTGACACTCGCCCTGCTCCTGCTCCTACTGCGTGAACGGCCTATGTCCGTCACGATCTGCTGGAGGCTCCGCGCCACTGCCTGCTGCGCCAGTAGCTCCGCGCACAGTCGGGTGACCTCCTCCTGGTCTCGGGGCGACCTCTGCACCCATAGTGCCGCCAACTCCTTCATCGCCTTTGCGTCCTGCGCCTCAGCTGCCTCTGCCCGGATGCACAGTAGGTCCCTCTCGCTCTGGGTAGTCTGGACCTTCCCCTGGAGCTGGTCCCTCTCGCCCTGAAGATCCATGGCATGCTCCGTGGTAAGCCGCAAATCTCTCTCCAGCATCAGAGCAATCAGTCAATAATCAATTGTTAAAATAATCAATCAGAAATTCTATTGTACTTACTCGCTCCTCCAGATGCCTCTGAGCCTCCTCGGCCCTCAGCACCGCTCCCACTAGTTGGGCCTCCAGAAGCAACGGAGACCCCCCTGCAGCTCGTGAGGAAGAAGCACCCCCTGCTCCGGTGCTCCTCACTCTCTCCAGCTCCCTCCGCTGCGCGCAAAAATACGTGTCAATTTCCAAAATCAGCTTAATGTGGTTAAGTGTTGAAGTTGGAGTAAGCACTTACTAGCTCCGCGGTCTGCCTCTGCGCCGCTTCCCGATCCTGCACCGCCGAGTAAAGTAAGGCTCGGAGCGATGCAACCTCACCAGCTACATCTACCTGCAGCACATTTCAAATCATTAGCCCAATTCTATAAAAATCAATTCACAGGTTGTGGTTTTAGGGTCATTACCTGGTGTCAGGCGCTCTTGTATACCTTGCCCCCGTACTTCAGGCGCCTAGGCATATGCCTGGATGTACACGTCGTTGGTAGTGCGTCGACTTTACAGCCTTTCCTCACGCTCCCAGTTGTCAATTGCTCCTTTGCCCGCTCGCGCCAATCGGTAGTATCGTGAAGCCCCCGGAAACTCTGACCTGGTCTGCGATATCGGTCTCGGACGGGGAACTCCACGGCACTCTGCCGAAGGCCAAGTGAGCGCTGGCTGAGGTATAGGTGTAGAGGTAGCACAAGGTTAAGTGCATGCAACCACACAGACCTACCGAAGTAGGGGCGGGCCTGCACCAACCAAGGCTGTCCCTCATCACCCTCCCCCAGGTACGGCTGCCAAACCACCTGCAAAGCAAGATCAGTCATGTCATCGAGCAGTGAAATCAAGTAATTAATCAAAAGGGAAAGGTTAGGGTACTTACATCCAGGTAGGGGTAGCTATCAATGGCCTCCTGAAGTCGCGCCAGCTGGTCCCCGAGATTGCGTGAATCTCGGCGAGAATCCCAACGACGTGCAATGGGCACAAGGCCCGGCCGTGTCAGATCCCCTCTCCCCAAGGCTGGGAGGTGTAGATAGGCCCAGACCTGCAAAATGAGAAGCAAGTTAGGTGGCAAGTTTAAGAAAAATGTAGTTTAAGTTTCAAAAGGTTAGAAAGGAGGGTGTGTACCTGAAGAAACGGGAAGAATCCACTGGTCGACGTCTGTCACTCAGAGGTGCCCAGGATATCAAACTAGTGTGCGAGGAAGGCTGCTCCCCAAGCGTATCCCCCTACCTCACTCAGGTCCTCCAGAAAGGGTAGGAAATGGCAGTGGACTGCGTCGCCCCTCGTGGCAAACAGAAGTCTACCTAGGAATAGTACGAGGAAACGACGCAAGTCCAGGTCCGCCTGCGCCCCGGGCTCGCTCGCTAGCTCCCTCCGACTAACTCGAACCAACCTGTCTAGATGCTCATCCTCACTCTCTCCTGCTACCTTCCCCACATCAAACAACCCAAGGCTCTCCTGGAGGGGTACCCTAGGCACTAGGGAAGACCTACGCTCCACAGGTAACTCTAAGAGTCGCTCGGCTAGGTCGTGGTAACAGGGGTAGGTATAACCACTCACTGGCCTCCCATAGATTATGAGCCCTGTGATCCGGCTCACATCCTCAAGGCTGGGGATCATATGTCCCCATGGGAATACGAAGGCAGTCGCCTCCGCATCCCACCTGCTCCGCAGAGCCTGAGTGAGAGCCGAATCCGCCCTCATCCTCTCCATCCTAAAGACCTCGCTAAACCCCATCTCCTCTACCCTCTCTCTCTGGAAAGGGGGAACGCCAAGAACACAGCCAACACAACAATCCATGATACTCTAGCCCTCATCTCACCCTGCAAGCATCAAGTTCAGTTAAAATCAGGTCACTTTTTGGTGTTCGGTTCAAGTCGCGACACCCGTGGGGGCCGCGACCTTGTCGTGTCGCCTACACAGGCCGCGATGAGGTCGCGTCGGCTGGATTGACTGCGACATAGTCGCAGCACCCTAGGCCGCCGCGACACTATGTCGTGGCAGATCGGGCTGACACGTTACCAGGACTGGACCGGCCGGAGCCTCCTTTGTCCGATCCTCTTTTCCACGGGCTTCTTGCCCTACATTGGCCCTCTGGGGGCTCCGTCTACCATCTCTACACATTTCATTCAAGGTTTAAGGTCGATCAACTTACCGATTTCATCGCCTTGGCGCGTTTCTTCCGTTCCTCCTCCACATTCACGGTCGGGGCCTCTACTTCCTCTTCCACCTCCATCTCCGCAATGTCCACCTCTTCCTCAACCGGAGGCGCCTCCGTTTAGCGCCGGGAGCTCCGCCGCTCTGCCTGGCACTTCCTCCGTGAGGAGCCCTCGCCCGGGTTCTTCTCTCCCTCCATCTAGATCGGGGTTGGTGTGGGTGAGATCGTGGGCAAGCAAAGGAAGCAAACTCGCAAGGAAGCAAGGAGTTGAGAAGATTCAAGGTTTGAGGGGTTTGGGTTTTCAAAGTTTGGAAAAGAAGAAAGAAGAGCTCCCTTACATTTTTGAATCGGTCGGTTCAAGACACATCAGGACGGTAGGATGCGACATAGTCGCGGTGGTTTTGATGACCGCGTCCATGTCGCGACCACTCACCTCGACGCGTCATGAAGGCGGTCTCCATAGGTTGCATCATATAAACTGAGCCATTGAACTTGCAGGAATTCAATCTTATTCATTCCAATTCGAGGTATTACATGCACTAATGCTTCCTACGATAATCTATATATATATATATATATATATATATATGTAATATATATAGCTAATATTCCTTCCTAACTACCATCTGATCTTTGCCTACAATCAAATCAATTGAATAATCCCCATTGCGCTGAACCTTCTTCTGCAAAGCTTCAATGTATTCCTTCATCACATCCTCGTCCTCTTCTACCTCGGCTTGGACAATGCTCCTCGCGCATCCTTCCCAATGTACGATGGCACCACGCACATCACGCTCGTCCTGATCATCACCCCGCTTCCTCTCCTGGGTTGGTGGGTAGTGTGATAGGATGGGAACCACCATGCGTGTTGCGCCACATTAGAGGTAGCACCGGTCTGGGTTGTAGATAACCAGTGCTTCATTGCCCAAGAGTCGTAAGGTGAGCCCAGTGCGCTGAGGTAGGTGGATCATCCGGCCGTGCATGAAGTGGGGGCGCATGTCAAACTCTGCCACGGTCATCCTTTTGAAGTGATCACGCCATGCTTTCCATCCTTTCAGCTTGCGCCGTCTTGCACCACGCCTTGGTGCTCATGTGTAGAGGCCCGCCTACGAAAGCCAGCGGATGGTTGAGCATTGTCTTGCACTCCGTGGCTAACTCCCCCATTGCCCGAAACTGAATATGAACGCCCATCCACAGCTCGAGGGCGATAATGGAGCCGAAGAAAGGACCTCCCATAGCTGCAGAAGATAGATCGGCATAGAGGAATCCCAAAACCGCCTGGCCAATGCTCATACCTTCCGAAATGGAGTCAACAATGCTGAGGTTGGCGAAGGAAATAGCCCTGTCCGTCATAGGGAAGAGGATGACTCCGCAAATGCAGATCGCAGCCGCTTTGGCGATGGCCCGATAATTGCCCGTCTTGCGCTTGCATTACGAGATGATCCATTGCGTAATAGGGAGAAGGTGGACGTGCATCCCGCTTGTCATAGACTGCAAATCCATCTTCCTTGTCGTGATCTCTGCAAGGATGCTCCAGGAGTTGATCGGTGCCATGGTGTATGAAACCGCAAGTTCCTCGCCCCTTTGGTACCGCAGGAGGCCGAGCATGATTTCTAGCTCCTCCAAAAGGATGGTGGCTTCAAATGTCGTGAAGACGAACGTGTGAGTCTGCGGATTCCACCTCTCCGCTAGCGCCGTGACACTATCCCACACGTGCACCATCTTGTCGTATTTCTTGACCAATAGGAGCATGGTGGATAGCCCCTACCCTTTCAAGTGGCTGATGGACGTGGGTGGAAGTAGCTCAAGCATGGGTGCTAGCCATGGTACCCGGGAGAACCGCCTATGCCCGAGTAAGATCTGAGGACAGGTTGAAGAAATAGGTTGAGAACGGAAAAGGAGAAGAAGGAAAAACAAGGGAAAACAGAGCAAAGTTCAGAAGTTCAGAAATTGAGAAGAAGGAGCAGTTACTTGGAGCTCCGGGCACATGCAAATATGCCCCGGGATGGCAGAGATTTGTTGGAGAGCTGCATAAGACTCTCTAGCAGCCTTTGGACTGGAGTAGGGAGGGATGTCCTCCTGAAAGGCAAAGAGATTCCTCTTCATGACTGCAAAACAGGGGAGGAAACTTGAAGAGAAGAGAGGCTAAGGGTTAGCTGCGGGATTAGCCCCCTAAAACCCTTCTTTTATAGACTTTAGAGAGGTATAATCCCACTCTAATCCCACAACTAGGTGTTATGATAAGATTAGAAGAGGTTTAGGAGTCCTAGTATTAGTCTAGATATCTTAAGATGAGGATAAATTATGGTTTCCTGGTCTTTCTGGGTTCAGTCCGAGTCGCGACGCCGCGATCTGACGCGACCACGTTGCGACAGGGCGTTGCGACGCAACTATGTCGTGGTCACCCAGGGCGTCGCCTCTCTACCTGAGGGGTTGTTTTCATGTCTATACTGTGTATATGTGTTGTTTGTTGGATTGTTTATAATTATTGTGTGTTTGTTATCTCATTATGTTTGTTTTTTGTCATAAAAAAAAATCAAAAAAATCAGAAAGCCAGAAAAATCACAAAAAAGGGAAGTCGTCCCAGGTAAGTCAGGTAAGTATTTCTTCTCTTACCCCCTGCATTACTATATGATATTCTATTTATTATATCGTTTCAAGGACCGGCTGGTTCTTAATGTGTTCCGAGATTTGAGTTCCCCTTTACCAAAAACAGTGATAATCTAGGTGCACATTGCTAATCGTTGGATAGGCCGTTAGGTTGCTTAAGTCCGGGAACGATGGATTCAGGCCTGCACTACGGTTGTGGGTAGTCTCTTGACCCGTTCTTATCTGGCTTAACAATATTATCCTTGATGTATTTTTATTTTCTCTTTTCTTTGCATTCGTTTTGATGATTTTTTATTTTAGCCCAGCATGCATCATGTAGGACTTTGAGCTTTCTGACTCATTCCTGACTTTTGATGATCCCTTGTTGAGTGCCCAATCATCCTCCAATTCCAAACAAGAAATCAATTCCACTCCGAATCAGAAGGTTTGCCTCCGAGTGAGTTGTTCCCGTCAGTTTGACAAGAATTTCCCTGTCTGGATTACCTATCCAATTTTTCCTTTGATCTGTTTTGGTTGCGAACCGCTTTTAGGACAGAGTCATGAGTTACCTGCCTGGCACGCACATGTCCTTCCAAAACGAAACCTGCAGGCCAATCGGCTAGGGTACCTCTTAATCGAGGGGTTGATCGTTCTTTTCTTTCTTTTTTTCGTCCAGACTTGTGCTTTTCTTTGCATCCTGCTCGAGCGGCTAACTCGAGACTTACACGAAGATTCCAAATTCATTGGTTATACGGGTGTCTCTTTACCTTGGCTTCCACTTTTCAGTCCGCTCCGCGTCACTCTGCTCCGCCGTCACTTCATGACACCTCCACTCCACTTCCGCTTGCTCCCCTGCAAAGTGGAAGCCAAGGAGGGGCAATCTGTAGACACCCGATTGCGACCAATGAGTTGAACCACATTTCTTGTCAATTCAGTGGACCCCTAATTGGTCACTCACCATGAGCCCATCATTAGCCATGTTTTGAGCCCATTAACAATTTAATTTGCCTTGAAATCCCGCACATTATCACTTTGAGAGAGTCTTTGGGGCATAATAACTCTTATCTTGTCATATGGTTGGCTGATAATTCATAATTATTCGGTTTCATAGTCATGACGCATCGTGGCGCCGCGTCTCTGAGTCGCGACGGTCTAGGCTGCCGCGACAGCCCATGCATTATCCATGCACGTGGACAATACTGTCGCGACGCTCCGCCCTGTCGCGGCCCTACGATACGCCGCGACAGCAGCTGCGCATGCAGGCCTTCGCAACCACCTCCTCCTCTCATGGCTTTAGCCTTATCCCTAGGGAATCTCTCAATCCCTTGGGACGAGAGTTTCGGCCCTAGGGACTCTCTTGAGGACCATAAGGACTCTCCATCCGGTTTAATAGGCTTTTATCTCCCATTTTCAATTTGACCATTTTTAGGAGATAATCTCACTTTTTCTCACTCTTGAGCTCTATATAAACAAGGCTCCTCTTCAAGGACGGGAGAGCCTCATTTGCCACCTGAAGGGCTGCCGAATTTTCCTCTCACCCATACCTAGCCTCGCAGCCATCCATTTCCACCATACTTCTTCACATTCCACTCCACAAAACCTTGATATTTCATCATCAATGGAGCACGGGACGTGAAGAGGGTGACTCCAACCTCCTTTAGATAGAGCACATTCACCATCTTCCCATATTTCCTACACGCCCACAGGGGTTTAAAAACCACCCCAGGTGCGTTCTCGCCATGATCCCCCATTTTTCTTTCATTTTTAGAATAGATACTATGCTTAACATGTTCTAATAGGGCTTTTCTTTGTTGTTTCTCTTTGATTGGCAGGCATACAAACAAGGTACTACAAGGAGCTCTCATCCTCTGGCCGGCCTGAGGAAGGGAAGGAGGTCTCCCTCACTATCTCCCGCACCAGAAGAGAACGCGACAGGGGAGGGCGACGCGACAAGAGACGCGTCAGCCATGACGACCGCGTTATCAAGTATTCCTTTATTCTCTTCCCCCCTTTCCTAGAGTAGTTAGCCCGTGTTATTTTATTCATTTAGGCAATACTCTAGGTGGCGATCACATTCCTTACTTTCATACCATTAGATTTAATATCCGTTAATGTGTCGAGGGGAAGCACAATCCCTGTGATTACACCTTTTGGCCCGGTGCTAGGCACTTGAGGGCTTGTTCACGAGACAGGTTGTTACCGTTACCTGAGACCTCCATCCCCGGGCGCCTGTTAGAGGGAGTTCTCCAGGCGGCGGGCATGCTCGAGTCGCTGACTCAGAGCGGTAGGGGAAATTGGTGGGGATAGCGGCGTAGTGTCGTTTGCAGAGCTCTCTTAGCTGGTCTAGTTCTCTGAGGTAGTTGTGGTGCTCTTGTGGTGCGAACCAGCTAGTCCTTTCTCACTGCCTCACTCTACGTGGTTCCGGAACCATTTAGAGGGGTCAGGCGTGGGACCGTAGTCTGGCCAAACTACGACAGTTGTGTTTACTTGTCCATCACGTCTCACTCAGATGGGAGGTGAGACCTAGACTTGTAGTCGAGGGTAAGGCACGAGGCGCTCCTGACTGCTTGACTAGGGTAGCGTACTGTAGCTAGTGTGTTTGTCCAGGCAGTGTCTACTGTCTGTGTTTACAGCTGGGTTTTTGTGGTGCCTCGGTTTACATGGGTTTCCGGTCCCGACGTGTAGCCTAGACCGACGACCGTGTAGTTACTTTCACGCTTCCGCACTTTACTCTATTTAGTAGAATATAATTTACTACTTTATTTAATTACTGCACTTAGTTCTATTCGGCTGTTAGAACCAGTAGGAGATTGGTAGTCCCTACTACGCTTCTTTGTGAAGCTTATACCCTTCCTTTCAGGTGAGGCTTCACAACAGCTCCCTCCGCGGCATATTGAGGAGACGGGCCCGCAGTAGTCGGCATCTCTAGTGGCAGTGTTTCCCCAGCTCTTGTACTGTAGCACCCCGAAAATTTTAATTACATAAAAACTCAAATAAATGGAAATAAATAATTTCCATAATATCAGAGTATTTAAAACATACGTATCATTAACGTATATGCTAAAACACATCGGACAATTCTGTAAAAATTATAAATCAACCATAAACATTATTGCTAAATGTTTCACAAACAAATTTGTGCCAAGAAAAATCGGATTAGCCAAGTTTAAAGTGTTTCGCGACTTATTATCGTAATTCATGAATAAGTCGAAAAATCATTATCACTCGTACTTGGATGAGTTAGAAAATTAAATAAAAATCATATATGGACTTCAAATACTATCCTCTAATGACATATCAAGAAATTTGGGTCAATAAAAATTATTTGGACTAGGTTTAAGAGTTTTTATGACCGACTATCTAAATAAGGAAACAAGTCGGAAAACCGTTAACACGGAAATCCGACGAAACCAAAAATTAAATAAAAGTGTTGGAGAGACTTCGAACATTATATATTAATGACCCAATATCTTAATTGGGCAAATAGATCACATATGACTCAAAAATCAAAGAAGCTAGAAAATGCATGGAAATTCGTAACTCTAAATAGGCTGAAATTAGAAAGAGGCAATTTGAGTTGAATTGGGATGGAATCATGCATTCTTGGCAACCCAAATTCGTGTCTAACTATGGTGGGAGGTTTCCTAAAGCCTCACACACTCAAAGGGAGGAAGAAATCCTCAAAAATAGGAAACTAACATGTCAAAACCGCAACTTGGCTTTCCTAGTCATAATAGGACTCCTAAACACTTTGGTTTCTTAAATACTCTTCACCAAACCTTAGGGACGAGTTTTAGAACTTGCTAGGGTCGTGTGGAGGAGCTCTTGGTGGCTGAGGAGCTGTGGAACGCCCACACCAAGCTGTTCTTCTTCCCCTTCTTGTCTGCTGCGACCTGCATAAACTATCCACTTGAAGTCGACCAAAGGTGAGTCAAACCATAACCAAAACTTGCAAGGCCTATAACCCTAGAAAGAGGGTCGACTCTATGTTCTAACCCAAGTGAAATGCCCAAATTCCATGCAGTAAACACGGAGTATTAGGTGTTTTTCTCCAAGTGGTCTGAACATGGGTTTTCTGGAAAAATGGGACTTCCTCAACCTAGAAGGTAGGTTTTCTTGGGCCAAACCTTAACATATCATATACCAATGTGTAGAGCATCTAGTTAACTTTCGTTTCCCACTAGTTTCATCAAATTTCAATGAGTAGATTTTGAATTATGAGCATTTTTCCAAAGTCGCGCACTGTTAGGGCTTTTCCCGTTCTTTATATGTTGCACATGATTCAAGACCGAATTAGAGCAAACCCACAACATGAACGTTGTTCTAATAGTTGTCCTCGTCATGTCTTGTGTTGAATGTTTTGTCTAAATGTCAATAGTTAGAGAGTTATAAGCATGGTAAGAGGGTCGCTGCATGAAGCTATGTTTTCGAGTTGCACTTGGCTTTTACGTTGTGTTTGACTTGATTAAAGCCTGTCGAAACCAACCTTGCACTACGCCAAATTGGACTTTTAGCGGCCATTTTACTAGCAGCCAATTTATATTTGCTGCTAATTAACAGCACTTTTTAAAAAATTGCTACTAATAAGCCCACTCAAGAGCTATAGTAACTATTACATTTAACAGTAATATTATTAGCTACTAATTGACAGCAATTTTTAAACATTAGCTACCAAATATCAAAATCGGTGACTAATACCTTTAGTAGCATATTTTTTAGTTGCAAATTCTTTTTAGATTCACGGATTTAGAGGGAAGTGAATATATTCAAATCTTCTCTCCCGCTGTAACTTTTCCAGGAACCTCCTTGTTGCATACGCCAGCGCCCCAACCCTGCGTGCGGCCCTCTCCACCCCGCGCTCTGCCTCCGTGACACCCCCCCCTCGCGCCGCGCCTCTACCCTGCCACGTCCCCCCTGCATCACGTCCTCCCCAGCCACTCCCGCCCAGGCCTCGCCAGCGCCGCGTCAGCCAGCCGCCGCCCCCGTGGGCGCCCCGGGCCGCCCAGCCTCCACGAAACCCTGTCCGCATTGGCCATCGTGAACGCAGCCACGCCCCAGGCCGCCCTGCGCTCGGCACCGTCGCCCACGCCTGCACCTATCGTCGCACCGCGCCAGCGCCAGCGCCATCACCTGTGCTCGCCCACCCATGCTCTGCAGTAGCGCCAGAGCTGCCTGCCTCTGCGCCGACTGGCCCCGCGACCCAGCACCACGGTGCCTCTTCCGCGACCGCCTGTGAATGGCAGTGACCAGCCGGCCAGCGCCCTTGCATTGGGCTCCCATGATGCCATCAGACATCCCTGTTTAATTCTACCTAGCTAAACTCTGCACATTATTCCAAAAGCATGGTGAGTTTTAAACTCTGCAATCTCTATGGATTCTTTGATTGCAGATTGTGGGATTTATTTTCTTTTTAGATGTTCATGTCGTGCCTCCCCCACAGCGGGAGATTTGGATCATCTTCTAGAGAGGAGTGAGATAGAAACCTCACTTTGGTCTATTTTTAATGTAATTTTTATTAACATAGCTATTGGGAATAAAGACAATATAATTGTCTGGCTGAGAAATATGATTCAGGACTCTAAGCTCACCAATCCCTTTCATTTTATTTTCCTTTAATCCTCTATGCTTATTCTTTGGAAGTATGGAAATTTAGATGTATTATCAGGTTTGATAACATGTAGTTTAGTGCGCTCCCCCTATATTGTTTTTAAGAGTCTTTGCTTAAATTAAAAAAAAAACATGAAGGTTTCCATTGTTGAGCAAATCAATGAAAGTATTTGTTTGTTGTTTAGATGATAGTTCATTTTCATCGTGAAGAGAAATTGACCATCAACATGTTTTCATTCATTTTACTTGCTTGAGTTTCTGATTGTTTTGTAGTCTTGTATTTTAGAACAATATTTTTGCTTTTGGTGGTCTAAGTGGAGAAGTCTTTATATGGGATATTGAAGTAGCACTTTTGGTGAACAAATTGGTTGATACACTGAGGGATGAAAATTCAAATGGAACTACTAGTTCAGAAAATATTGGGCTTCCTATTACAAGTCTACGATCAATTAATTCCAGCAGCAACATTTCAGCTCATGCTATTCAATCGCATAGATATTGTCCTATTGTTGCAAAAGGTCATAAGGAATTTGCCTATGCTTCGGTGTTGAATGGTAGTGGGACACTAGTATTTGATGGAATTGAGAAGGTGCGTTCTAAGTTTCCTTTGTCTCTTAGCTGGTGATGTTGTCACTCTAGGTTTTGGCCATTTGTGTCAACTTCTAGCATGTTTTTACTATATTGTCATACTAATCTATGTATTTAGGCTTACAGGTTTTATTCCCTTTTGTTTTGTGGTTCTTCCTGTATCCATATGTTTTGTGTACTATATAATATCCTCATGTTTCTAAGATTTTATATACTTTATCTTGATTGATTTTTTTTTTGTTATCTTTTTGTACAACATCAAAAAAGAGATGATGTAGGAAATACTTTGTCTTGATTGATGCAGCAAAATAATGAAAATTATCAGGTAAAAATTTTAATTTCTACCATCTTGCATGCTAATGGATTAAGTCAGAATTCCCATCCAAGACCCTCGTAAAATTTTTTCAAAAAGGACAACACAATTACATAGTGAAGTACATATTTGACATGCCACTATTGTTTTGGAACCATATTTTAAAGATCTTGTTGAATGAATTATCTTGTTATCCACAGGTGCAACGAGGATTAAAGAAAAGGGGAAAAATGATGACAATTTGAATGTTCAGGTAAATACAACTCTTAATGTTATTGTTTGTTAGTATATCATGATTAAAAGTTCTTTTTCTTCTTTTTTTTTGATAAGGAAAAGTGATGGTGTACATAAAGAGTTTTAAAAAGTTTTTTGTCAATGTGACTCTTGCTACTATTGAAAGTAAAGATCATTTAAAGAAGGTTGGAGGTTGACTTAGGATGTGAATACTGGGAAGTGGCTATAAATATTGTTCTTGTTTATAATGAACCTCTTCCAAGGCCATATGAATAATTCAAGACAATTGGAGATGCAATTGGGGCAACTATTGCTTGGCTTTTTACTCTTGTATGTTTGTTCAGTTGTACATATTTCAATATTAATAATGTTATCAATTCTATGCTAAATATGTCTTTTCTCTTGCAGGTCACTGAGGCAAAAGAATGATCTACATGAAGACAGCTTGAAATGGAACATTTTGTCATCTCTTTTTTCTTTTCTCATTTGGACATTTTATGATGACCATATTAGAACCACCTACATTTTGGATGTTCATTGAGACAATGTTTGGAAATCATATTTTACTCTTTTGCATTCATCATTTCTAAAAATGTGTGATGTCTTGTGAAAATGAATATATATGATGTCTTTTTTTGTGGAAATGGAATAAATATGTACGATATTTTGTGGTGGATTTTTGCTAATGAATTATATATGTTGTGGAAAGATTTATTGAATACACAGAAGAATATACATTTTGATATATTTGTATACATGTGATGTTATATAATCAACTACAGTGATAATTTTTAATGTCACTATTATAAACTTTTAGTAGCAAATATATGTGCTAGTATATGTTATTATTTACACTTTTAGTAGCAATTATGTTTGTTGTTAAAATGTCTATTAGCAGCCAATTACTCCCTTTCAATAGCTATCTAAATTGCACATATCTAATCTTCAAAGGCAATAAGAAATGCTGCTAATGCGTATAGTGACAAATATGTTCTAATTTTAAAAGAATAAATAATAGCCATTATATTAGCTTTTAATGGTATACAACGGAAGCAATTATATTTGCTACAAAAAATAAAAATAATAGCCAAAAGATTAGCTACCAATAGTAAACATATTTAGCAGCAATTTTAAATGCTTCTATTGCTAGTTATTGCAGCCATTTAAATGGCTATCAAAAGTTTTTGCGACGCTTAGACAACAAATAGAGTACAATTGTGCATATTTATAACATCATTTATAAGTGTCATTAAAGATTCCTTGTAGTAGCCATGATTGTGAATGGCAACTATTTACTTTTAGCGACGGGACTTATAACAGCCAACTTTTGGATGACTGTTAAAGAGTTTTAGTAGCAATTGTTTTAGCTATAGCAGCATATAAAATCACTACTAAAAATCACATTTGTTGTAGTGTTGTTTTCTAATTCCAATTAACTGGAAGCACCCTTGCATGTCTAGGTTGGTTTAAAACTGATTTTGTTATTTTTCATACACTGTACAATTTGTTCTCTATTTTTGAAGCACCCTATGTCAATATAAGGTAGTTCTGGACCGCAATCCAAGAACATGTCCTTTCCCTGTCGGATTTAGGCGCAGACCCTGTGAACGCGACGATCCGATAGGCCGCATTCTAAGGTCTTGTTGCGACAGCAAACCCGTCGCGTTCTGAACGTGACGAGCACCCCGTCGCTATCTCTCTGCCTGTTCTGACCCCCTTGTCGCGTTCTGCACATACCCATGTCGCCTTCTTTATATGAACCTGTCGCGAACTGCCTGCCTGATCAGACAAGCTTGTCGCGATCCTTAAAAGGCACTGTCATGTTCTGATCTGACTCCGTCGCGATCCTTACAAGGGTCCGTCGCGACCTCAGGATTTTTCATGAAACCCCACCTATTTCTTTTACAAAACTTACTGCTATACCTGAGGTCTGTTTAAATATGATATTTAGCGTGTAATTCACATGTCTTAGGTCTGATCATTGCATGATGGTTTATTTAATGGCCTAAAAGTGATTAACCCATTTAAAAAGCCTTAATTATATGAATATTATTCTAATTGCTTTCGTAATGATATGATCATTCATGAAACTTGTGATTTACTCTTGTTACCGTTCTAGCTGGATTTAAATGATAATTATTATCTTAAAATCTTGTAAACCCATGTGTAGTTAAATGCATTGTCCATTGCATGCCATCATGTTAAGTGTTTTCCGCGAGTTTGAGATCGTGAATTGAGACGCGTACATTACTACACACTTGCACATCTAGGCAACCCTTTCTTGGGAAATTGGAAACTCTCTACCGGTCATTCCGAATCGGTAGACTAGCGACCTTTTCTCCAAGGCCTCCATAAATCTCCTCTGACCATGGATTCCCACATGGCCGACGAGTTGGTTGTATCATTGAAGTTCCCTGGAGATAGTGTGCACTTCCTTTCTCTTCTTATTCTCGTGAGTGTGATTTACAATCTAGACTAAAGCCATTAATGTAAAGATTGAACTAAAGTATAAATCGTGCTGTTATGCTGCCAAATTTATCGCTTGACCATTGTTATCATGAAATCATGTTCAATTACTTATTACTTGTTCCCATCATCATCATGAACATGACATTACACTTGCTTACATCTTGAAACTCTCATTGGCCATTATTAATGACTGTGGGTATCTACATTTAAAACTTTACATGAGATGCTGATCGGACACGGCGAGTGTCCAAGGGCTCTAGTCTAGCCCCAATGACGGAGAGTCATAAATATACGGTTAACCATGGGGTATAATGATTACTGGCGTTGCATCTGCGCTGGGAGTCGTGCATGCATGTTGAATGATAGATACAATAACCACATACACGTGTCCTAGATCTTTCCTTGGTGTACATTAGTGTCTACGTGCCTGATTAGTGTTACATGATTGTACTCGTGCGTGCTTGCTTGCTTGCGTGATATGGCCATCCTGCATTTAATGCAATTAGTGATATCTTGCGTTCTTGACATCAATTGAAATCTTACGTGCTTGTACAAAGTGATCTATTGCTAGTTCTATCTTGTCATCTTGTTCAGAAATCTTGTTCTATCATAATCACTCTCTCTAGCTTGTTTCATGTATCATGTTTTAACGAGTTTCTTCGTACATGCATATCATGACAATCATCGTGCTTACCTAGTTCTAAATTGCTAATCACTTATATCATTGCCAGCACATTGAGATATAAATCCTACTGGGCTAGTTTGCTCATCCCCTACTTTTGCCCAATCTTGGTGACTATGAAGTTCAAGAGGAAGAGCAAGTCGAGGATGGGAATGCGTCCGAGTGAAGAGCGTTCCAACTATGAGTCTAGTTATAATAGTTTGCTTTGAGTGTTAGAATCATGTAGTAGGAAGTGAGGTATTATGTACTTTTCCTTTTTATTGAGTCTTAGTCTTGTAATAGTTTCTATTTTGAATACAATAAGTTGAGATTTGAATAAACGATTAGTTGAGTTCAATATTTGGGCCTTATGATGATGTATGTTGTTATACATTTAGTGCGTGCTAGCTAGAGGCTTATTTGCCGACTGTTCATGTCTTGGGTTGTCGTCTCGAATTATTATTAATATCCACTGCGTAACGCTCGGGACATGACAGTTTAGTGGTATCAGAGCCTAGAAAATCCAAATAGGATACATGTCTCAGGATTAGGAGATACCTATGGAAGGTGAGAATGGGTAGAGACTGGGTATATGCTAGAAAGAATTAGACACTCCCACCCATGGACTCTTATAATATATCTAGAGACATTAATTGGTTTCCATCCTTTCTTAGGAACCCTCATAACTCTCTCACTCGACTGCAATGGCTCGCAACCAGTGGCAAGCTATGCAAGAAACTGTGGCTGGATTGACTTAGGCCCTACAAAATGTGTTTCAGGTTGGAAATCAGGCTGCAAATAGTGGCAGTACATTTCTAAGTGGGGAAGATCATTTAGGAGAAATTGGAAAGGAATAATCTAGTAGTTATACCATAGTTCATCTGGTGGATTAAGATGGAATATAACAACCATGAATGAAATAGGAGCGGAAGGAATCAAAAGAATAGTTCTGGTGACCACAGGTGTAGATGTTGGACTAGCATCCACGATGTTGAAACAAGTTAGAGGAATTAAATCCGAAACGACATCAAGGATCATAACTTTCAAAAGCCAATTAATGATCAATGAATTTGGGGACCAAATTCTCTTAAGTGGGGGAGGGTGTAGCACCCCAAAAATTTTAATTACATAAAAACTCAAATAAATGGAAATAAATAATTTCTATAATATCGGAGTATTTAAAACATACGTATCATTAACGTACATGCTAAAACACATCGGACAATTCTGTAAAAATTATAAATCAACCCTAAACATTATTACTAAATGTTTCACAAACAAATTTGTGCCAAGAAAAATCGGATTAGCCAAGTTTAAAGTGTTATTATCGTAATTCATGAATAAGTCGAAAAATCATTATCACACGTACTTGGATGAGTTAGAAAATTAAATAAAAATCATATATAGACTTCAAATAATATCCTATAATGACCCATCAAGAAATTTGGGTCAATAAAAATCATTTGGACTAGGTTTAAGAGTTTTTGTGACCGATTATCTAAATAAGGAAACAAGTCGAAAAACCGTTAACACGGAAATACGACGCAACCAAAAATTAAATAAAAGTGTTGGAGAGACTTCGAACATTATATATTAATGACCCAGTATCTTAATTGGTGAAATGGACCACATATGACCCAAAAATCAAATGAAGCTAGAAAATGCATGGAAATTCGTAACTCTAAATAGGCTGAAATTAGAAAGAGGCAATTTAAGTTAAATTGGGATGGAATCATGGATTCTTGGCAACCCAAATTCGTGCCTAACTATGGTGGGAGGTTTCCTAAAGTCTCACACACTCAAAGGGAAGAAGAAATCCTCAAAAATAGGAAACTAACATGTCAAACCGCAACTTGGCTTTCCTAGTCATAATAGGACTCCTAAACTCCATGGTTGCTTAAATACTCTTCACAAAACCTTAGGGATGAGTTTTAGAACTTGCTAGGGTCGTGTGGAGGAGCTCTTGGTGGCTGAGGAGCTGTGGAACGCCCACACCAAGCCGTTCTTCTTCCCCTTCTCGTCTGCTGCAACCTGCACAAACTATCCACTTGAAGTCGACCAAAGGTGAGTCAAACCATAACCAAACCTTGCAAGGCCTATACCTCTGGAAAGAGGGTCGACTTTATGTTCTAACCCAAGTGGAATGCCCAAATTCCATGCAGTATACATGGGGTATTAGGCATTTTTCTCCAAGTGGTCTGAACACGGGTTTTCTGGAAAAATGGGACTTCCTCAACCCAGAAGGTAGGTTTTCTCGAGCCAAAAGAGTATCAAGTTAACTTTCATTTTCCACTGGTTTCATCGAATTTTAATGAGTAGATTTTGAATTATAAGCATTTTTCCAAAGTCGCGCACTGTTAGGGCTTTTCCCGTTCTTTATATATTGCACATTATTCAAGACCGAATTAGAGCAATCCCACGACATGAAAGTTTTTCTACTAGTTGTCCTCATCATGTCTTGTGTTGAACATTTTGTCTAAATGTCAATAGTTAGAGAGTTATAAGCATGGTAAGAGGGTCACTGCATGAAGCTACGTTTTCGAGTTGCACTTGGCTTTTACATTGTGTTTGACTTGATTAAAGCCTGTCAAAACCATCCTTGTTTTCTAATTCTGATTTACTGTATGCACCCTTGCATGTCTAGGTTGGTTGAAAACTAGTTTCGTTATTTTTCAGACACTGTACAATTTGTTCTCTATTTTTGAAGCATCCTGTGTCAATATAAGGTAGTTCTGGACCGCAATCCAAGAACATGTCCTTTCTCTGTCGGATTCAGGCACAGACCCTGTGAACGCGACGGCCCGATAGGCCACGTTCTGAGGTCTTGTCGTGACAGCAAACCCGTCGCGTTCTAAACGCGACGAGTGCCCCGTCGCTATCTCTCTGCCTGTTCTGACCCCATTGTCGTGTTCTGCACATACCCTTGTCGCCTTCTTCATATGAACCCGTCGCGAACTACCTGCATGATCAGATAAGCCCGTCGCGATCCTTACAAGGCACTGTCGTGTTTTGATCTGACCCCGTCGCGATCCTTACAAGGGTCCGTCGCGACCTCAGGATTTTTCATGAAACCCCACCTATTTCTTTTACAAAACTTACTGCTATACCTGAGGTCTGTTTAAATATGATATTTAGCATGTAATTCACATGTCTTAGGTCTGATCATTGCATGATGGTTTATTTAATGGCCTAAAAGTGATTAACCCATTTAAAAAGCCTTAATTACATGAATATTATTCTAATTGCTTTCTTAATGATGTGATCATTCATGAAACTTGTGATTTACTCTTGTTACTGTTCTAGCTTGATTTAAATGATAATTATTATCTTAAAATCTTGTAAACCCATGTGTAGTTAAATTCATTGTCCATTGCATGCCATCATGTTAAGTGTTTTCCGCGAGTTTGAGACCGTGAATTGAGACGCGTACATTACTACACACTTGCACATCTAGGCATCCCTTTCTTGGGAAATTGGAAACTCTCTACCGGTCATTCTGAATCGGTAGACTAGCAACCTTTTCTCCAAGGCCTCCGTAAATCTCCTCTGACCATGGATTCCCACATGGCCGACGAGTTGGTTGTACCATTGAAGTTCCCTGGAGATAGCGTGCACTTCCTTTCTCTTCTTGTTCTCGTGAGTGTGATTTACAATCTAGACTAAAGCCATTAATGTAAAGATTGAACTAAAGTATAAATTGTGCTGTTATGCTGCCAAATTTATCTCTTGACCATTGTTATCATGAAATCATGTTCAATTACTTATTACGTATTCCCATCATCATCATGAACATGACATTACACATGCTTACATCTTGAAACTCTCATTGGCCATTATTAATGACTGTGGGTATCTACATTTAAAACTTACATGAGATGCTGACCGGGCACGGCGAGTGTCCAAGGGCTCCAGTCTAGCCCCAATGATGGAGAGTCATAAATATACTGTTAACCATGGGGTATAATGATTACTGGCGTTGCATCTGCGCTGGGAGTCGTGCGTGCGTGTTGAATGATAGATAAAATAACCACATACACGTGTCCTAGTGTGCATTCTTGGTGGATCTTTCCTTGGTGTACATTAGTGTCTACGTGCCTGATTAGTGTTACATGATCGTGCTCGTGCGTGCTTGCTTGCTTGCATGATATGGCCATCCTGTATTTAATGCAATTAGTGATATCTTGCGTTCTTGACATCAATTGAAATCTTGCGTGCTTGTACAAAGTGATCTATTGCTAGTTCTATCTTTCATCTTGTTCAACAATCTTGTTCTATCATAATCACTCTCTCTAGCTTGTTTCATGTATCATGTTTTAACGAGTTTCTTCGTACATGCATATCATGACAATCATCGTGCTTACCTAGTTCTAAATTGCTAATCACTTATATCATTGCTCGCACATTGTGATATAAATCCTCCTGGGCTAGTTTGCTCATCCCCTGCTTTTACCCAATCTAGGTGACTATGAAGTTCAAGAGGAAGAGCAAGTCGAGGATGGGAATGCGTCTGAGTGAAGAGCGTTCCAACTATGAGTCTAGTTATAGTAGTTTGATTTGAGTGTTAGAATCATGTAGTAGGAAGTGAGGTATTATGTACTTTTACTTTTTATTGAGTCTTAGTCCTGTAATAGTTTCTATTTTGAATACAATAAGTTGAGATTTGAATAAAAGATTAGTTGAGTTCAATATTTGGGCCCTATGATGATGCATGTTGTTATACATTTAGTGCGTGCTAGCTAGAGGCTTATTTGCCGACTGTTCACGTCTCGGGTTATCGTCTCGAATTATTTTCGAATTATTATTAATATCCGCTGCGTAACGCTCGGGACGTGACAGTTTAGTGGTATCAGAGCCTAGAAAATCCAAATAGGATATATGTCTCAGGATTAGGAGATACCTATGGAACCTAGGTCATGGAACTTAAATATAGTACCTGGTGAGAATGGGTAGAGACTGGGTATATGCTAGAAAGAATTAGACACTCCCACCCATGGACTCTTATAATATATCTAGAGACATTAATTGGTTTCCATCCTTTCTTAGGAACCCTCATAACTCTCTCACTCGACTGCAATGGCTCGCAACCAGTGGCAAGCTATGCAAGAAACTGTGGCTGGATTGACTTAGGCCCTACAAAATGTGTTTCAGGCTGGAAATCAGGCTGCAAACAGTGGCAGTATATTTCTAAGTGGGGAAGATCATTTAGGAGAAATTGGAAGGAATAATCTAGTAGTTATACCACAGTTCATCTGGTGGATTAAGATGGAATATAACAACCATGAATGAAATAGGAGCGGAAGGAATCAAAAGAATAGTTCTGGTGACCACAGGTGTAGATGTTGGACTAGCATCCACGATGTTGAAACAAGTTAGAGGAATTAAATCCGAAACGACATCAAGGATCATAACTTTCAAAAGCCAATTAATGATTAATGAATTTGGGGACCAAATTCTCTTAAGTGGGGAGGGTGTAGCACCCCAAAAATTTTAATTACATAAAAACTCAAATAAATGGAAATAAATAATTTCCATAATATCGGAGTATTTAAAACATACGTATCATTAACGAATATGCTAAAACATATCAGACAATTCTGTAAAAATTATAAATCAACCCTAAACATTATTAATAAATGTTTCACAAACAAATTTGTGCCAAGAAAAATTGATTAGCCAAGTTTAAAGTGTTTCGCGACTTATTATCGTAATTCATGAATAAGTCGAAAAATCATTATCACACGTACTTGGATGAGTTAGAAAATTAAATAAAAATCATATATGGACTTCAAATAATATCCTATAATGACCCATCAAGAAATTTGGGTCAATAAAAATCATTTGGACTAGGTTTAAGAGTTTTTGTGACTGATTATCTAAATAAGGAAACAAGTCGGAAAACCGTTAACACGGAAATACGACGCAACCAAAAATTAAATAAAAGTGTTGGAGAGACTTCGAACATTATATATTAATGACCCAATATCTTAATTGGGCAAATAGATCACATATGACCCAAAAATCAAAGAAGCTAGAAAATGCATGGAAATTCGTAACTCTAAATAGGCTGAAATTAGAAAGAGGCAATTTGAGTTGAATTGGGATGGAATCATGCATTCTTGGCAACCCAAATTCGTGTCTAACTATGGTGGGAGGTTTCCTAAAGCCTCACACACTTAAAGGGAGGAAGAAATCCTCAAAAATAGGAAACTAACATGTCAAAACCGCAACTTGGCTTTCCTAGTCATAATAGGACTCCTAAACACTTTGGTTTCTTAAATACTCTTCACCAAACCTTAGGGACGAGTTTTAGAACTTGCTAGGGTCGTGTGGAGGAGCTCTTGGTGGCTGAGGAGCTGTGGAACGCCCACACCAAGCTGTTCTTCTTCCCCTTCTTGTCTACTGCGACCTGCATAAACTATCCACTTGAAGTCGACCAAAGGTGAGTCAAACCATAACCAAAACTTGCAAGGCCTATAACCCTAGAAAGAGGGTCGACTCTATGTTCTAACCCAAGTGAAATGCCCAAATTCCATGCAGTAAACACGGAGTATTAGGTGTTTTTCTCCAAGTGGTCTGAACATGGGTTTTCTGGAAAAATGGGACTTCCTCAACCTAGAAGGTAGGTTTTCTTGGGCCAAACCTTAACATATCATATACCAATGTGTAGAGCATCTAGTTAACTTTCGTTTCCCACTAGTTTCATCAAATTTCAATGAGTAGATTTTGAATTATGAGCATTTTTCCAAAGTCGCGCACTGTTAGGGCTTTTCCCGTTCTTTATATGTTGCACATGATTCAAGACCGAATTAGAGCAAACCCACAACATGAACGTTGTTCTAATAGTTGTCCTCGTCATGTCTTGTGTTGAATGTTTTGTCTAAATGTCAATAGTTAGAGAGTTATAAGCATGGTAAGAGGGTCGCTGCATGAAGCTATGTTTTCGAGTTGCACTTGGCTTTTACGTTGTGTTTGACTTGATTAAAGCCTGTCGAAACCATCCTTGTTTTCTAATTCCGATTTACTGGAAGCACCCTTGCATGTCTAGGTTGGTTTAAAATTGGTTTCGTTATTTTTCATGCACTGTACAGATTGTTCTCTATTTTTGAAGCACCCTGTGTCAATATAAGATAGTTCTGGACCGCAATCCAAGAACATGTCCTTTCTCTGTTGGATTTAGGCGCAGACCCTATGAACGCGACAGCCCTATAGGCTGCGTTCTGAGGTCTTGTCGTGACAGCAAACCCGTCACGTTCTGAATGCGACGAGCGCCCCGTCTCTATCTCTCTGCCTGTTCTGACCCCCTTGTTGCGTTTTGCACATACCCTTGTCGCCTTCTTCATATGAACCCGTCGCGAACTGCCTGCCTGATCAGACAAGCCTGTCGCGATCCTTACAAGGCACTGTTGCATTCTGATCTGACCCCGTCGCAATCCTTACAAGGGTCCGTCACGACCTCAGGATTTTCATGAAACCCCACCTATTTCTTTTACAAAACTTACTGTTATACCTGAGGTCTGTTTAAATATGATATTTAGCATGTAATTCACATGTCTTAGGTCTGATCATTGCATGATGGTTTATTTAATGGCCTAAAAGTGATTAACCCATTTAAAAAGCCTTAATTACATGAATATTATTCTAATTACTTTCTTAATGATATGATCATTCATGAAACTTGTGATTTACTCTTGTTACCGTTCTAGCTTGATTTAAATGATAATTATTATCTTAAAATCTTGTAAACCCATGTGTAGTTAAATGCATTGTCCATTGCATGCCATCATGTTAAGTGTTTTCTGCGAGTTTGAGACCATGAATTGAGACGCGTACATCACTACACACTTGCATATCTAGGCAGCCCTTTCTTGGGAAATTGGAAACTCTCTACTGGTCATTCCGAATCGGTAGACTAGCGACCTTTTCTCCAAGGCCTCCGTAAATCTCCTCTGACCATGGATTCCCACATGGCCGACGAGTTGGTTGTACCATTGAAGTTCCCTGGAGATAGCGTGCACTTCCTTTCTCTTCTTGTTCTCGTGAGTGTGATTTACAATCTAGACTAAAGCTATTAATGTAAAGATTGAACTAAAGTATAAATCGTGCTGTTATGCTGCCAAATTTATCTCTTGACCATTGTTATCATGAAATCATGTTCAATTACTTATTACTTGTTCCCATCATCATCATGAACATGACATTACACTTGCTTACATCTTGAAACTCTCATTGGCCATTATTAATGACTGTGGGTATCTACATTTAAAATATTACATGAGATGCTGACCGGGCACGGCGAGTGTCCAAGGGCTCCAGTCTAGCCCCATTGACAGAGAGTCATAAATATACTGTTAACCATGGGGTATAATGATTACTGGCGTTGCATCTGCGCTGGGAGTCGTGCATGCGTGTTGAATGATAGATACAATAACCACATACACGTGTCCTAGTGTGCATTCTTGGTGGATCTTTCCATGGTGTACATTAGTGTCTACGTGCCTGATTAGTGTTAGATGATCGTGTTCGTGCGTGCTTGCTTGCTTGCGTGATATGGCCATGCTGCATTTAATGCAATTATCTCTTGCGTTCTTGACATCAATTGAAATCTTGCGTGCTTGTACAAAGTGATCTATTGCTAGTTCTATCTTGTCATCTTGTTCAGAAATCTTGTTCTATCATAATCACTCTCTCTAGCTTGTTTCATGTATCATGTTTTAATGAGTTTCTTCGTACATGCATATCATGACAATCATCGTGCTTACCTAGTTCTAAATTGCTAATCACATATATCATTGCCCGCACATTGAGATATAAATCCTACTGGGCTAGTTTGCTCATCCCCTACTTTTACCCAATCTAGGTGACTATGAAGTTCAAGAGGAAGAGCAAGTCAAGGATGGGAATGCGTCCGAGTGAAGAGCGTTCCAACTATGAGTCTAGTTATAGTAGTTTGCTTTGAGTGTTAGAATCATGTAGTAGGAAGTGAGGTATTATGTACTTTTCCTTTTATTGAGTCTTAGTCCTATAATAGTTTCTATTTTGAATACAATAAGTTGAGATTTGAATAAAAGATTAGTTGAGTTCAATATTTAGGCCTTATGATGATGTGTGTTGTTATACATTTGGTGCGTGCTAGCTAGAGGCTTATTTACCGACTGTTCACGTCTCGGGTTATCGGCTCAAATTATTTCCGAATTATTATTACTATCCGCTGCATAATTCTCGGGATGTGACATGTACTTCACTCTCGGGGTATGCCCCTAAGGGACGTGTTCCTTCCCTTTATTTCTATACTTGTACTTTGCTTACTTTAGGACTTGTACTAGACTGTTACTTAGAGTTGAGTTCCTTCCTCTACTTGTGGTGCACTTTAGTACGTTTGTTGTTATTTATCTCTATTGCATATCTTGTTAGACCGATCCGTTATCCCTTCCGAGTCTCCGGGCCCATGGGAGGCAGTCTCGACATTCAGATTCTTGGTGGGAGCCGGGGGTCCGGGCATCAGGGTCGTTACACGGGGCAACCACAACAAGCAAACGACACGGCTGGTTTGTAACCAGACAAGCCCAGCAGGCACAGGGCATGCACGACACACCTCCCTGAACTCCCAGGAGGACCGACGGCCAACACAGGCACACACACTTCTGCCCGGAACACGAAAAAATGAAAAGAGCTGCACTACAGTATAGCAACCAGAAGGCGACCAAAGGCCTGCCGCGATCCGAACCTGAACGCGACAGAGAACCTGTCGCAACTAGAACGTGACAAACAGGGTGTCGCCTTCAGATTCAGAACGTGACGATCGACCTGTCGCGTTCCTCATCTGAAGGTAGGACCCTTAGGGCAGATCCACCCCAAGGCCCACACCTAAAGGAACCACGATGGAAAGCCACCCAATAGGAAGACAGGCCCCGTGCCAAGTTGGGGAGACCTCCCTCTAACCAACTTGGGCATGGGCCACCCCACCAAGACTGGAAACGGGGAAACAGAAGGGCAAAGGGGAATGCGACGGCCAACCTATCGCCATCAGAACGCGACAGGTTGCACGTTGCCTTCTGACTAGTGTCGCGACAGCTAACCTGTCGCGACCTCAGATAGAAGCCCAAACCACGAATGGGGGCCAAACAACGGTTCCCCAAGCTACAATACAACCACCAAAGAGGGGAGGAAGAAGAGCACACCTAGAGAGGAATTGAAAATGGCTCGAGGGGCAAAAATGCCACCTCTCCTCACCCACAAACCACAAGAACTAAACCACCACGCAAGAGGGAGCACCACCAGCAAGCTTTCTCCCGTACTAAACCATAAGCAAACCTCGAGCATAGGGAGGATAGCCCAAAACAAGCTCCATCTCCTCAAGACAGTAAGATAGAGCAAGAGATCCCTACTGAGAAATGATGAGCCAGACCTATTGGGGCCCTTCACATCGGATTGGCTGCCTCCTCGTCGCTCCACGCCGCTCCAACGCTCTGCCCGAGCATGCCGGCAGCTCCACGCCCAAACCACCTGAGAAAGGAGAGGGGAAGCTCCCCCACCACGGAGAGGAGAAGGGAAGGGAGAAAGGAGAAGAAAGAATAAGAAAGAGATGCCTGCCAGCCTTAAGACCTCGGGACTGAGGTCGTGACAAGGAGAGCGTCGCGTTCTCACCAGAATGCGACAGGCATCTTGTGGCCTTCTCAAAAGTTCTGATAGGTCTTCTGACAGACAGACAGCCTCCAGGCCACGTGTCACGCACGCATGTGCCTCAGGTGAACGTGACAACTGGCACGTCGCCTTCACACACATGTGCACGGACATGTGGCGCACCCGCCACAGACAACAGGAATGCGACAAGAGGTCCGTCGCGTTCTCAACCAAAAGGCGACACGAAACACGTAGCGTTCAGAATGCGACAGCCTGATCCGTCGCGATCCCAAGAACAACAACAAGGGAACAAAACTCAAGATGTTACAAAAATGATGTCAAAAGATAAATTTGGATGTCAAAAGAGAAAGAGAAACTTAGGTTTCAAAATAAAAATTTAAGCCTCAAAATAAAAGGTTGGCGGTCAAAAATGAAAAAAAACAACGTGGCGCGATGCAATAAGACATGTAGAAGTGCAATTAGATGTAGCATTATTGTACTTACACAAATGTAATAAACTTTTCTCATATCTCCACATCCATTGTAATTTTTCGAGGCCATGGAACATCGTGCAAGTGCTGTAAGATCATGATGGACCTGTTGTAGACATGAAATTTACCCTAATAAGACATGGATAAAATAAAAAAAAATCTTGATTTGAAATCAAGAATTAAACAATGGCTAACTATTCTGAAAATTGAAAAGATAGGTTAGGTGGCTTAGCTGAATATGAACGCATCGCCTCCCTTTGTCGTTCTTAGAATGTGTCATCGTCCTATGATGTGTTCAACCTTCCAGTTGAGAGATGTGTTTTTCTATATTTCTTGCTCTCCAGCCAGCCAGAGAATGAGGAACTTATGTTGTTATGTCTACCTCAACCTACCAAGATGATCAACAGAGAGAAAGACCCATTAAAAATCCAACTATAGTACCTATCCATAAAGAGAAATAACATGAAAATCATGGAGGAAACATATCAAGGGATGACACCTATGATGGACACTGCTAAGGACGAAACCGACAACTAAAGTCCCGCCTCCTCCATATGTCACGCAATCTGCTGCTGTTGTGAAGTCTCACCTAGGAAAATGAGGGAGGGAGCTTCACACAGAAGCCTAGTAGGGACTACCAATCTCCCACTAGCTTTAACTAGCAAAATAGATATATACATATATAATTAAAAGAATAACAATAAAAATAATCTATTCTACTAAAGAAAAGTGCAGAAGGAAAAGAGCTAACTACATGACTACCGGTCGTGAAAATACTACATGGCTGAACAAAGACACTAGTCACAGAAAACAACTACCCTTAGTCAACCGGTCAGAAGCACCATATGTGTCTTCCCCTCGACCACATGTCCAGGCCTATCGTTCCCTCGTCAGAACGAGGCCGTAGTACCAAGGAACCACAACAACAATCATAGTTTGACCTAAGTACAATCCCGCATATGGCACCTCTTGGTGGTTCCAGTACCATGTAAGTAAGGCAGTGAGAAAAGGACTAACTGGTGTGCATCAAAAGACCAACCTCAAACCACCTCAGTGTCCCAAACCAACCACAAGACCTCTACAAATGACTCAACGTTGTTGTCCACACACCATTTCCCCTTAGCTCAAAGACTCCAACTCGAGCACACTCTTAGCCGAGAGTACTCCCTCCACAAGTTCATGAGGATGGGGGTCCCTGGAAATGGTAACAATTCAACACAACGGGTTAAGCATTCAAGTGTTGAGCACCAAGCAAACTGACTAGTGTTGTATTGTGTTAGGGACAACTCAGGTGCCATTAAGTACAAGAGAAAGTCCGTACAAATTGAAACTCGGTGGAAGCACGGCTCCGAACAGAGCAACCCGCTCTCTGGCTGAGAAGGTGACAACCTTACTATTGCTACCTAAGAGAAGGCGATGTACGGGTGGTCGCTACTTGAAGGCCACACCCAACCCAACACGTTTAGGAGCAAAAGATGACGTCCATACTATCGCTACCCGAAGGTGACTGTAGGATCAGCGCGACAAGGAGAAAAGGCGACAGGGCGAGTGTCGCGACCAGAACACGACGACCAATGTGCCGTATTCTCAGTTTGAGAGCTGGCCAACATAGTCGAGCCCTCAGAACACCCCACAAACACACAAACACCAAAATATGAGGGAGGAAAGCATGGAGAATGATGAACAACATGCCCACGGCTCAAACCACCCAAAATAACCCCCATGCATGGCTAGGAAGTCTAACTACACTCATGCAAAGCTTACCATGCATGGTTTCACACTCACACCCCCCACATGCACTACACAAGAAGCATGAGATGAAGATCACAATGCTTTTATAAGGTGGGAGAGGTCCTAAGACATGCTAGAACTAGGGGGAAAAGTTAGTTTCCCTACCTCAAATAGAAAATCCAACCCGTTGGGGTCTTCTCATGTGAATGACCACCCCCTCCTCGCTCAAATAGAAGATCCATAAGGCGACAGGTTAATATGTCGCAACCTAAGGACAATCAAAACCGGTCAAGAAACCCAGGGATGTTACATTCCAACCAACTAAAAAGAAATTTCATTCTCCAAATTAGGGGGAAAACTCGATCGTGGAAACCAAAACAAGGCATACCAGTCACTCAAATAGGTACGAAAACTACTGTCACCCCCCGATATTTAGCAGTGGAATAAATACCGGGGGACGTGAACGATACAAATAGGCTATCACGGTTGAATAGCGCAGAGTCACAATTGAATATACTAACACATTCGAGACTATAATATGGTCACCAAAAGTATACTTTATTCCATTCCATTCAACTAGTTACAACCTTACATAAGAAGAACTCACTGAAAAGGGTTCATTATTCAAATAACAATGTTTCTCTAATACATCAACTACTCAATTGTCTATTTCTAAATGTCATCTACTCATATGGCGGGTGCTCATCACTCTTGCCCTGCCCCATCGGACTCCACTGGTTCTTCATCACTTCCTGAAAAGGGCAGGATGATAGGGGTGAGCGAACTAGCTCAGTAGGATTTATATCTCAATATTGTGCGGGCACTAATATACATGATTAACATTTTAAATAGGCAGATATGCACATGAATATGATGACAATGTATGCAATACTAACAGATTGAATAGCAGAATAGAACGGATATCATATTAGATCAAAATGTCGAGTTGCATATACAACGAACAGATATTTCAAGAGTAGTGTCGTATCAAAAAGATTGGCCATATTCAGACAGGTATCATGCGTTCACATGATCAGACGTATCATATCAAATCATATCATATCAAATCAGACTTATCATATCATACAAAGGCACATTCACACTAATCTTGCTTATTTGTTTGTGCTATGCCAAGCACCAGAAGTCCATACTCCCGCGGTTAATAAGTACGTTAGGGTGCTCCTCCCCAGGACCGGACCAGGCCCTTTTTTTTTTGCACAGGCATTGGATCAAATTTGGACCGGAGTCCCACGTTGTGCCGAACAAACAGATTCATATTATGGCCACAGAGTTTCAATAACAAGCTCGTAGTAAAAGGAACATGATCATTCATAGAGTCAAGGAATGACAAACAGCTCAAGAGAACAAGGCAGGATAACGACGTATCTTCTGTTTCATAATTCATTAATGTCTTGACATGAGGATGTTTCTAAAGACAGATCGTATGTAGAACATGTGCTCTCAATTCCCCAAGGTGGGTGTGCCTATTCGTACAAAGGTGTAAGTGATGAGTCACGGATCTTTCCTAGCATGTATGCATTTGACAAATAATTAATTGAACACTGGAAACATAAATCATTGAAACTCATGTGCAAATCATGATATTAACTCCACTAACAAGTCCATACTAACATGTATTAACCCCACATTTATATCATATTCTTATCTTATCAATTGACAATAAGTAAGATCACAAGATAATCCAATGAACATAAGGACAATCACAATTACACATTAGAATCATATTCATATCATTACTATTTTCAATGGGTTGATTTATTTTAGGTCCATGCATACTATATAACATCATGCACATGCTAGTAGACATATGAAATGGTCAGACCCAAAATATGCAATTTTTGTAAGGGTAGTGTCGACACATCCCTTACGGTGTCGACACAATGCTTCAAAGACAAGACAAAATAATGCAAAACTGGTCAAGTAGTGTCGACACTAGATCAGGTAGTGTCGACACAGTGCTTCAAATACAAGGCAAAAAGGTCAAGTAATGTCGACACTAGATCAGGTAGTGTCGACACTAGAGACAGCTCCCAGAAAACCTTCTGGCCAATCTGGGACAGTGTGTCGACACTAGCTCAAGTAGTGTCGACACTAGAGGCCTTCCTAGAACACCTTTTGGGCTGTTTTGGGACAGTGTGTCAACACTAGCTCAAGTAGTGTCGACACTAGAGGCCCTTCCAGAACAAAACCCATAGGTCAAGTGTAATCCGAAAACACATCTCATGCAGTGATTATGTGCCTTTCTTATAACTCTCTAACGAATGACATTTAGACAAAATGTTCAACATGAAAGATGACGAGGACCACTAGTAGAAGAACTTTATGTTGGGGTTGGATCTAATTCGGTCTCAAAACCCAAGAAAACATATGAAGAACATAAAGCTAAGTGCAGCCCGAAATCGTAGTATCATGCAGCGACTCTCTTACCATGCCTATAACTCTCTAACGAAATGCTTTTGGACAGAATGTCCAACATACAAGATGAGCTTTACTACAAGTAGAAGAACTTTCATGAAGGAAGTTTAGTCTAATTCGGTGTCAAATCACGTGCATAATAAGAAGAATGGGAAAAGCCCTAACTGTGCGAGACTTCGGGAAAACTACGAATACACAATGTATACTCCATGAAAACTAGTCAAACCAAGTGCAAATGAACCTAGACTCAAATAACTAATGATGGTGTTGGTTTCATTTAATCTTGGCCCGAGAACACCTACCTTTGGATGCTAAGAATTCTCTGCAGATTTCTGGGTTGATGCAGAGCGAGGTTGAGGAAGACCACGATTTTCCACAGCTGTTCTCCACTTCCCCAGCGCTCCAAACTTGCTACTCTTGACCCCAACTTGTTGCTAAAACTTCCCCAAGAGTTTAGGGATGAGTTCTTATAGTTTTAGGGTGTAGTTATGAGTCCTAACAGGACTAGGAAATGGGCTGCGAGTTCTGTTTCCCACTTTCCACAAAATCTGGGATTCTTTCACCCAAAAGAGGTAGCAAAGGTTTAGGAAACCACCTCTTAGAGTTGGGTCCGGTTTTGGCTTAACTTACATGACTACTACCTTAATTTTAACCCTAACTTGCCCTCTCTAATTATGGCATAATTACATACACGAATTTCTGGGTAATTTCCTGTCCCAATTTATTTTATCTCCTTGGGCCAAATGTGCTCCATTGGCCCAATCTTGTTAATGGGTCATTATCACATGGTGTTGGAAGTTTCTCCAATATGTTTATTAATTTATTCTCCTTTATTTCCAAAATTTTTAAATCACTAAATTTTCGGGGTGTTACATCCTCCCCCACTTAAAAAAAAATTTGGTCCCCAAATTTACACATAATGGCGTAGTTCGTACCTGAGAATAGTTCTGGGTGGTTTTTCTTCATTCTTTCCTCTGTTTCCCAGGTAGCATTAGTAACTCCGTCTCGACTCCATTGGACCTTCACCATAGGTATGGTACGATTCCTGAGTCGTTGAATCTTCCGATCTAACAGTTTGATCGGCTTCTCTTCATAAGTCAGGTCCTCCCGAATCTCCAAGTCCTCATGGTTGATTACATGGTCGGCATTGAATAAGTACTTCCTCAGCATGGATATGTGGAACACGTTGTGTACGTTCGCCAGCTGTGGAGGTAGTGCAAGTCTATACGCCACCTGACCAATCCTTTCCAGAATTTCAAATGGCCCGATGAATCTGGGATTCAACTTCCTTTGATCCCAAATCTTTGTATTCCCCTTGAGACCTTCAAGAAAACATGTTCGCCAACCTGAAATTCTAGCTCTCTCCTTCTCTTGTCTGCATAACTCTTCTGCCTAGACTGTGCTATCTTTAGACATTCCCAGATAATTTGAACCTTCCTAACAGTCGCCTCAATTAAGTCGGGTCCAACCCATTGGTTCTCCCCAACCTCTTCCCAACAAAGGGGTGATCTGCAACTCCTGCCATATAAGGCTTCAAACGGAGCCATCTTGATACTTGCCTGATAGCTGTTGTTGTATGCAAACTCCATCAGGTACAACTGATCATCCCATCGACCTCTAAAATCTAGCACCAGAGCACGAAGCATATCTTCCACAATTTGATTGGTCCTTTCGGTTTGTCCATCAGTCTGAGGATGAAAGGCAGTACTAAAGTTTAGTTTAGTACCCATTGCTGCTTGTAAACCTTTTCAGAAATGTGAAGTAAATCTAGGGTCCCGATCGATGATATTATGCTAGATGGAACCCCATGCAATCTAACTACTTCCTTAACATATAGTGCAGCCAATACATCCACTGACCATGTACTCTTAATCGGCAAGAAGTGAGCTGATTAGTCAATCGGTCAACTATTACCCAAATTGCATCCATACCACCTCTAGTCTTGGGCAATCCCATGATAAAGTCCATACCGATGCTATCCCATTTCCATTCCGGGATTTCTAGTGGTAGCAGTCCACCAGCTGTACGAAAATGCTCGGCCTTGACTTTCATGCATGTTAAACAGTATGACACATGATCGGCCACATCCCTCTTCATGTTTGGCCACCAATACGACCTTTTCAAGTCTTGGTACATCTTTGTTGATCCTGGATGAATCGTGTACTTGGACTGGTGAGCTTCATTTAATAACCTCTTCTTGAGTTCTCCATGATCAGGGACACATGTTCTACCTCGGAATAGTAATCTTCCCTCAGCTGATAGAGTAAAGTCAGGTCTTTGTTCTAGCTTCTCCCTGATCTCAACTAAGAATGGATCCTCTCCCTGTTTCTCCTTGATTTCGGTCAGTAGATCGGATTGTATCTGGAGATTGGAAATCATTACTGTTTTCCTTCTTTCCCATGTCTAAGTTCAAGCTTGCAAATTGCTCCAGTAACTTCCATTCGCCCACATCATACTAGCTAGCATAGCTCCTGGTTGTCTACTTAGAGCGTCTGCCACTACATTGGCTTTCCCAGGGTGATATTGAATGGAAAAGTCAAAGTCCTTAAGGTACTCTAACCACCTTCTTTGTCTCATGTTAAGCTCCTTCTGTGAGAATAAATATTTCAAGCTCTTGTGGTCAGAAAAGACTTTAAATTGCTCACCATAGATATAATGCCTCCAAATCTTCAAGGCGAATACTACAGCTGCTAACTCCAGGTCATGAACCGGGTAGTTCACTTCGTGGATCTTCAACTGTCTTGAGGCATAAGCTATTACTTTCCCTTGTTGCATTAAGACGCATCCCAGACCTGTTCCAGAAGCATCTGAATAAATTTCAAATCCTCCCTCTGCAGTGGGTAAGGCAAGGACAGGAGCAGTAGTCAGACACTTCTTCAAGTTGTTAAAGCTTTCTTCACATTCATCGGTTCACACAAACGGATTTTCCTTCCGGGTCAGCTTGGTTAATGGCACTGCAATCTTTGAGAAATCTTTTATAAACCTTCGATAATATCCTGCTAATCCGAGAAAGCTCCTGATCTCTGTGACGCTTCTCGGTCTTTCCCATTTCAGTACGGCCTCAACCTTTGATGGATCAACAGCGATACCATCCTTGGTTACCACATGCCCTAAAAAGGATACCTCCTCAAGCCAGAATTCACATTTACTTAGCTTGGCATATAATTTATTCTCCCTTAAAATCTGTAATGAAATCCTTAAATGCTCCTCTTGCTCTTCCTTTGTCTTGGAATAAATCAATATATCATCGATGAATGCCACCACAAATTTATCAAGATATGTGCGATAAATGTTATTCATCAACTGCATAAAAACTGCAGGGGCATTCGTTAGTCCAAAAGGCATAACAATGAATTCATAATGCCATACCTGCTTCAGAAGGCTGTCTTGTGAATGTCTTCTCCTTTGATCCTCAATTGATGATAACCAGATCTGAGATCTATTTAAGAGAAGTATCTAGCTCCAGATAATTGGTCAAACAACTCATCAATCCTTGGCAGAGGGTATTTGTTCTTGATGGTTAACTGATTTAGTTGTCTGTAATCTATACATAGCCTCATCGACCCATCTTTCTTCTTGACGAAGAGGACAGGTGCACCCCATGGCGATGTGCTTGGTCGGATGAAACCCTTCTCTAACAGTTCCATCAGTTGCTCTTTTAATTCCTTCAGTTCTGCGGGGGACATTCTATATGGTGCCCTAGATACTGGTGCTGCTCCAGGGACCAACTCGATGGTAAAATCGACCTCTCGCTCAGGAGGAATTCCTGGCAAGTCTTCGGGAAAAACATCAGCGTATTCGCTGACAACATGGATGTCCTCAACTTTGACTTCCTTCCTTGTGATGACAACAGCAGCAAGAAAGGCCATACAACCTTTCCTCATCATCCTTTTGGCTTGTAGTGCAGAGATAAGTGACAATCTCCTGCGGTTTCTATCCCCTGTGAACACTAGTTTTGGGTAATGGCTAAAGGTTACCCGACTTCTCCTGCAGTTGATACTAGCCCCATGTTCAGACAACCAGTCTGCTCCCAGTATCACATCATACCCCTCCATATCCATACATATTAAATTTGCTGGTAGGTTTTGAGTTTCAATCAACACTTCACTAGAGGGTATATGGTTTGTAAGATTGGTGCCAGGACCAATCGGGGTTGACACAACTATTCCGGATTTCATTGGGACGGGTTTCACAGGTAGGGTATCAACAAATGTTTGAGATATAAAGGAATGCGTTGCTCCCGTATCAAAGAGAACATATGCGGGTCGGGAAAGAATAGTGAGTGTACCTTCCACGATACCTCCTTCTTCAGCAGCTTCCGGTTCCTGAATAGCTTGCAATCGGCCTTGCCTCTTCTGTCCATTCAGACGCTTATCCTGAGGGGTTTGTTCCTTCAATATTGGGCAGTCCGAGATCCTATGGTCACGACTACCACAGCGCAGACATCTCCCTTGTGCTCTCCAGCATTGTTCAGACCGGTGATTAGCTTTGTCACAGTGTTTGCACCTTTCTCCTGTCGTCACCACTATCTGTTTACCTATCTCCTTTGGCTTTTTATCAGCTGGTTCATTCACCCCGCCACTGGGCCTTTCTTCCCAATGGTCGGCTGATACCTTCCTGTAGAAGACACTTGCTCCCTTTTCGCGGGTGTTCCCATAATTCTTTCAGCAGTCTCCATGGCATCTTCCAGTAACTGAGCCTTCTTTACCATGTCAGCATAGGTTTGAATGTCCATTGGCGCCAGTTGAGTGATGAACTGGGGCCTCAAGCCATTCAGAAAGCTTTTGCCTTCATCCTTTCTGTCCCAATTAAGTGAACAGCATATCGGGACAGACGAGAGAATTGGGCCTCATACTCAGCCACATTGAGTCCTCTCTGCTTCAAAGCCGCAAATTCGGCTGCTTTCCGTTCCTGGACCCTCTCAGAAAAGTACTTGGTGTTGAATTGCTCAATGAACTGAGCCCATGTTAGTTGCTGGCCATTCAATGTTGCTTCTACCGACTCCCACCATGCCCTGGCATCCTTTTCCAATTGGAAAGTCGCCAGTAGTACTTTGTTCTGGTCTGTGCATTGCATGACCCTGAATATCCTTTCAATTTCCTTAACCCAGTGTTCAGCAACATCTGGGTCAGTACTCCCTTCAAACCTAGGCGGATCCATATTCCGAAAATTCCGATGGAGATCACCGGCTCCGCGGTTACCTCCACCCTGGGTGGCTTGTAGGATAGCCTGAGTCAAGTTCTGTATTGTTCGTTGCATGTCCCTAGCCTGGGCACGTTCAGCGGCCATTAAGGTAATAAGTACCTTCAAGATAAATATAAGTCAGTCATCTAAATATATCACATGTGACTTCTATTCCCATGGTTCTACCCAAGCTCACATTAGGTACGACAGATTTTGACTCGTGTGATCTAGTTCCATTCTATGTTCTTATTCCCTTGGACCTAAAGTTTAAGGCTCTGATACCAACTGTCACGCCCCGATATTTAGCAGCGGAATAAATACCGGGGACGTGAACGATACAAATAGGCGTATCACAGTTGAATAGCGCAGAGTCACAATTGAATATAATAACACATTTGAGACTATAATATGGTCACCAAAAGTATACTTTATTCCATTCCATTCAACTAGTTACAACCTTACATAAGAAGAATCACTGAAAAGGGTTCATTATTCAAATAACAATGTTTCTCTAATACATCAACTACTCAATTGTCTATTTCTAAACTGTCATCTACTCATATGGCGGGTGCTCATCACTCTTGCCCTGCCCCATCGGACTCCACTGGTTCTTCATCACTTCCTGAAAAGGGCAGGATGATAGGGGTGAGCGAACTAGCTCAGTAGGATTTACATCTCAATATTGTGCGGGCACTAATATACATGATTAACATTTTAAATAGGCAGATATGCACATGAATATGATGACAATGTATGCAATACTAACAGATTGAATAGCAGAATAGAACGGATATCATATCAGATCAAAATGTCGAGTTGCATATACAATGAACAGATATTTCAAGAGTAGTATCGTATCAAAAAGATTGGCCATATTCAGACAGATATCATGCGTTCACATGATCAGACGTATCATATCAAATCATATCATATCAGATCAAATCAGACTTATCATATCATACAAAGGCACATTCACACTAATCTTGCTTATTTGTTTGTGCTATGCCAAGCACCAGAAGTCCATACTCCCGCGGTTAATAAGTACGTTGGGTGCTCCTCCCCAGGACCGGACCAGGCCCTTTTTTTGCACAGGCATTGCATCAAATTTGGACGGAGTCCCACGTTGTGCCGAACAAACAGATTCATATTATGGCCACAGAGTTTCAATAACAAGCTCGTAGTAAAAGGAACATGATCATTCATAGAGTCAAGGAATGACAAACAGCTCAAGAGAACAAGGCAGGATAACGACGTATCTTCTGCTTCATAATTCATTAATGTCTTGACATGAGGATGTTTCTAAAGACAGATCGTATGCGGAACATGTGCTCTCAATTCCCCAAGGTGGGTGTGCCTATTCGTACAAAGGTGTAAGTGATGAGTGACGGATCTTTCCTAGCATGTATGCATTTGACAAATAATTAATTGAACACTGGAAACATAAACCATTGAAACTCATGTGCAAATCATGATATTAACTCCACTAACAAGTCCATACTAACATGTATTCACCCCACCTTTATATCATATTCTTATCTTATCAATTGACAATAAGTAAGATCACAAGATACTCCAATGAACATAAGGACAATCACAATTACACATTAGAATCGTATTCATATCATTACAATTTTCAATGGGTTGATTTATTTTAGGTCCATGCATACTATATAACATCATGACATCATGAAATGGTCAGACCCAAAATATGCAATTTTTGTAAGGGTAGTGTCGACACACCCCTTACTGGTGTCGACACAATGCTTCAAACACAAGACAAAATAATGCAAAACTGGTCAAGTAGTGTCAACACTAGATCATGTAGTGTCGACACAGTGCTTAAAATACAAGGCAAAAAGGTCAAGTAGTGTCGACACTAGATCAGGTAGTGTCGACACTAGAGACAGCTCCCAGAAACCTTCTGGCCAATCTGGGACAGTGTGTCGACACTAGCTCAAGTAGTGTCGACACTAGAGGCCTTCCCAGAACACCTTTTGGGCTGTTTTGGGACAGTGTGTCGACACTAGCTCAAGTAGTGTCGACACTAGAGGCCCTCCCAGAACAAAAACCATAGGTCAAGTGTAACCCGAAAACACATCTCATGCAGTGATTTACTTGCCTTCTTATAAACTCTAACGAATGACATTTAGAAAAAATGTTCAACATGAAAGATGACGAGGACAATAGTAGAAGAACTTTGATGTTGGGGTTTGATCTATTAGGTCTCAAAATCAAGAAAAACATATGAAGAACATAAAGCTAAGTGCAGCCCGAAATCAGATATCATGCAGTGACTCTCTTACCATGCCTATAACTCTAACAAAAGGCTTTTGGAAAAATGTCCAACATAAAAGATGATCGTGACTACAAGTAGAAGAACTTTCATGAAGGAAGTTTAGTCTAATTCGGTGTCAAATCACGTGCATAATAGAAGAATGGGAAAAGCCCTAACTGTGCGAGACTTCGGGAAAACTACGAATACACAATGTATACTCCATGAAAACTAGTCAAACCAAGTGCAAATGAACTAGACTCAAAGAACTACATGATGGTGTTGGTTTATTAATCTTGGCCCGAGAACACCTACCTTTGGATGCTAAGAACTCTCTACAAATTTCTGGGTTGATGCAGAGCGAGGTTGAGGAAGACCACGATTTTCCCCAGCCGTTCTCCACTTCCCCAGTGCTCCAAACTTGCTACTCTCGACCCCAACTTGTTGCTAAACCTCCCCAAGAGTTTAGGGACGAGTTCTTATAGTTTTAGGGTGTAGTTATGAGTCCTAACGGGACTAGGAAAGGGGCTGCGAGTTCTATTTCCCACTTTCCACAAAATCGGGATTCTCTCACCCAAAAGAGGTAGCAAAGGTTTAGGAAACCACCTCTTAGAGTTGGGTCGGTTTTGGCTTACCTCACATGACTACTACCTTAATTTAAACCCTAACTTGCCCTCTCTAATTATGGCATAATTACATACACGAATTTCTGGGTAATTTCTTATCCCAATTTATTTATCTCCTTGGGCCAAATGTGCTCCATTGGCCCAATCTTGTTAATGGGTCATTAACACATATGTTGGAAGTCTCTCCAATATGTTTATTTAATTTATGCTCCTTTATTCCAAAATTTTTAAATCACTAAATTTTCGGGGTGTTACATCCTCCCCCACTTAAAAAAAAATTTGGTCCCCAAATTTACACATAATGGCGTAGTTCGTACCTGAGAATAGTTCTGGGTGGTTTTTCTTCATTCTTTCCTCTGTTTCCCAGGTAGCAGTAACTCCGTCTCGACTCCATTGGACCTTCACCATAGGTATGGTACGATTCCTGAGTCGTTGAATCTTCCGATCCAACAGTTTGATCGGCTTCTCTTCATAAGTCAGGTCCTCCCGAATCTCCAAGTCCTCATGGTTGATTACATGGTCGGCATTGAATAGTACTTCCTCAGCATGGATATGTGGAACACATTATGTACGTTCGCCCTGTGGAGGTAGTGCAAGTCTATACGCCACCTGACCAATCCTTTCCAGAATTTCAAATGGCCCTATGAATCTGGGACTCAACTTCCTTTGATCCCAAATCTTTGTATTCCCCTTGAAGAGACCTTCAAGAAAACATGTTCGCCAACCTGAAATTCTAGTTCTCTCCTTCTCTTGTCTGCATAACTCTTCTGCCTAGACTGTGCTATCTTTAGACGTTCCCGATAATTTGAACCTTCCTAACAGTCGCCTCAATTAAGTCGGGTCCAACCCATTGGTTCTCCCCAACCTCTTCCCAACAAAGGGTGATCTGCAAACTCCTGCCATATAAGGCTTCAAATGGAGCCATCTTGATACTTGCCTGATAGCTGTTGTTGTATGCAACTCCATCAGGTACAACTGATCATCCCATCGACCTCTAAAATCTAGCACCAGAGCACGAAGCATATCTTCCACAATTTGATTGGTCCTTTCGGTTTGTCTCAGTCTGAGGATGAAAGCAGTACTAAAGTTTAGTTTAGTACCCATTGCTGCTTGTAAACCCTTCCAGAATGTGAAGTAAATCTAGGGTCCCGATCTGATATTATGCTAGATGGAACCCCATGCAATCTAACTACTTCCTTAACATATAGTGCAGCCAATACATCCACTGACCATGTACTCTTAATCGGCAAGAAGTGCTGATTTAGTCAATCGGTCAACTATTACCCAAATTGCATCCATACCACCTCTAGTCTTGGGCAATCCCATGATAAAGTCCATACCGATGCTATCCCATTTCCATTCTGGGATTTCTAGTGGTAGCAGTCCACCAGCTGTACGAAATGCTCGGCCTTGACTTTCATGCATGTTAAACAGTATGACACATGATCGGCCACATCCCTCTTCATGTTTGGCCACCAGTACGACCTTTTCAAGTCTTGGTACATCTTTGTTGATCCAGGATGAATCGTGTACTTGGACTGGTGAGCTTCATTTAATAACCTCTTCTTGAGTTCTCCATGATCAGGGAGGGACACATTTCCCTCGGAATAGTAATCTTCCCTCAGCTGATAGAGTAAGTCAGGTCTTTGTTCTAGCTTCTCCCTGATCTCAACTAAGAATGGATCCTCTCCCTGTTTCTCCTTGATTTCGGTCAGTAGATCGGATTGTATCTGGAGATTGGAATCATTACTGTTTTTCCTTCTTTCCCATGTCTAAGTTCAAGCTTGCAAATTGCTCCAGTAACTTCCATTCGCCCAACATCATACTAGCTAGCATAGCTCCTGGTTGTCTACTTAGAGCGTCTGCCACTACATTGGCTTTCCCAGGGTGATATTGAATGGAAAGTCAAAGTCCTTAAGGTACTCTAACCACCTTCTTTGTCTCATGTTAAGCTCCTTTTGTGAGAATAAATATTTCAAACTCTTGTGGTCAGAAAAGACTTTAAATTGCTCACCATAGATATAATGCCTCCAAATCTTCAAGGCGAATACTACAGCTGCTAACTCCAGGTCATGAACCGGTAGTTCACTTCGTGGATCTTCAACTGTCTTGAGGCATAAGCTATTACTTTCCCTTGTTGCATTAAGACGCATCCCAGACCTGTTCCAGAAGCATCTGAATAAATTTCAAATCCTCCCTCTTCAGTGGGTAAGGCAAGGACAGGAGCAGTAGTCAGACACTTCTTCAAGTTGTTAAAGCTTTCTTCACATTCATCGGTCCACACAAACGATTTTCCTTCCGGGTCAGCTTGGTTAATGGCACTGCAATCTTTGAGAAATCCTTTATAAACCTTCGATAATATCCTGCTAATCGAGAAAGCTCCTGATCTCTGTGACGCTTCTCGGTCTTTCCATTTCAGTACGGCCTCAACCTTTGATGGATCAACAGCGATACCATCCTTGGTTACCACATGCCCTAAAAAAGATACCTCCTCAAGCCAGAATTCACATTTACTTAGCTTGGCATATAATTTATTCTCCTTAAAATCTGTAATGAAATCCTCAAATGCTCCTCATGCTCTTCCTTTGTCTTGGAATAAATCAATATATCATCGATGAATACCACCACAAATTTATCAAGATATGGGCGATAAATGCTATTCATCAACTGCATAAAACTGCAGGGGCATTCGTTAGTCCAAAAGGCATAACAATGAATTCATAATGCCTATACCTGCTTCGGAAGGCTGTCTTGTGAATGTCTTCTCCTTTGATCCTCAATTGATGATAACCAGATCTGAGATCTATTTTAGAGAAGTATCTAGCTCCAGATAATTGGTCAAACAACTCATCAATCCTTGGCAGAGGGTATTTGTTCTTGATGGTTAACTGATTTAGTTGTCTATATCTATACATAGCCTCATCGACCCATCTTTCTTCTTGACGAAGAGGACAGGTGCACCCCATGGCGATGTGCTTGGTCGGATGAAACCCTTCTCTAACGTTCCATCAGTTGCTATTTTAATTCCTTCAGTTCTGCGGGGACATTCTATATGGTGCCCTAGATACTGGTGCTGCTCCAGGGACCAACTCGATGGTAAAATCGACCTCTCGCTCAGGAGGAATTCCTGGCAAGTCTTCGGGAAAACATCAGCGTATTCGCTGACAACATGGATGTCCTCAACTTTGACTTCTTCCTTGTGATGACAACAGCAGCAAGAAAGGCCATACAACCTTTCCTCATCATCTTTGGCTTGTAGTGCAGAGATAAGTGACAATCTCCTGCGGTTGCTATCCCCTGTGAACACTACTTTGGGTAATGGCTAAAGTTACCCGACTTCTCCTACAGTTGATACTAGCCCCATGTTCAGACAACCAGTATGCTCCCAGTATCACATCATACCCCTCCATATCCATTCATATTAAATTTGCTGGTAGGTTTTGAGTTTCAATCAACACTTCACTAGAGGGTATATGGTTTGTAAGATTGGTGCCAGGACCAATCGGGGTTGACACAACTATTCCAGATTTCATGGGACCGGGTTCACAGGTAGGGTATCAACAAAGTTTGAGATAGGAAAGGAATCGTTGCTCCCATATCAAAGAACATATGAGGGTCGGAAAGAATAGTGAGTGTACCTTCCACGATACCTCCTTCTTCAGCAGCTTCTGGTTCCTGAATAGCTTGCAATCGGCCTTACCTCTTCTGTCCATTCAGACGCTTATCCTGAGGGTTGTTTCAATATTGGGCAGTCCGAGATCCTATGGTCACGATACCATAGCGCAGACATCTCCCTTGTGCTCTCCAGCATTGTTCAGACTGGTGATTAGCTTTGTCACAGTGTTTGCACCTTTCTCCTGTCGTCACCACTATCTGTTTACCTATCTCCTTTGCTTTTTATCAGCTGGTTCATTCACCCCGCCACTGGTCCTTTTCTTCCCAATGGTCGTCTGATACCTTCCGTAGAAGACACTTGCTCCCTTTTCGCGGGTGTTCCCATAATTCTTTTAGCAGTCTCCATGACATCTTCCAGTAACTGAGACTTCTTTACCATGTCAGCAAGGTTTGAATGTCCATTGGCGCCAGTTGAGTGATGAAGTGGGGCCTCAAGCCATTCAGAAAGTGTTTTGCCTTCATCCTTCTGTCCCAATTAAGTGAACAGCAATCGGGATAGACAAGAGAATTGGGCTCATACTCAGCCACATTGAGTCCTCTCTGCTTCAAAGCCGCAATTAGGCTGCTTTCCATTCCTGGACCCTCTCAGAAAAGTATTGGTGTTGAATTGCTCAATGAACTGAGCCCATGTTAGTTGCTGGCCATTCAATGTTGCTTCTACCGACTCCCCACATGCCCTGGCATCCTTTTCCAATTAGAAAGTCGCCAGTAGTACTTTGTTCTGGTCTGTGCATTGCATGACCCTGATATCCTTTCAATTTCCTTAACCCAGTGTTCAGCAACATCTGGGTTAGTACTCCCTTCAAACCTAGGCGGATCCATATTCGAAAATTCCAATGGAGATCACCGGCTCCGCGGTTACCTCCACCCTGGGTGGCTTGTAGGATAGCTGAGTCAAGTTCTCTATTGTTGTTGCATGTCCCTAGCCTGGGCACGTTCTGCGGCCATTAAGGTAATAAGTACCTTCAAGATAATAATATAAGTCAGTCATCTAAATATATATCACATGTGAATTCTATTCCATGGTTCTACCCAAGCTTACATTAGGTACGACAGATTTTGACTCGTGTGATAGTTCCATTCTATGTTCTTATTCCCTTGGACTAAACTTTAAGGCTCTGATACCAACTGTCACGCCTCGATATTTAGCAGCGGAATAAATACCGGGGGACGTGAACGATACAAATAGGCGTATCACGGTTGAATAGCGCAGAGTCACAATTGAATATAATAACACATTCGAGACTATAATATGGTCACCAAAAGTATATTTATTCGTTCCATTCAACTAGTTACAACCATACATAAGAAGAACTCACTGAAAAGGGTTCATTATTCAAATAACAATGTTTCTCTAATACATCAACTACTCAATTGTCTATTTCTAAACGTCATCTACTCATATGGCGGGTGCTCATCACTCTTGCCCTGCCCCATCGGACTCCACTGATTCTTCATCACTTCTGAAAAAGGGCAGGATGATGGGGTGAGGGGAACTAGCTCAATAAGATTACATCTCAATATTGTGCGGGTACTATATACATGATTAACATTTTAAATAGGCAGATATGCACATGAATATGATGAAATGTATGCAATACTAACAGATTGAATAGCAGAATAGAACGGATATCATATCAGATCAAAATGGCGAGTTGCATATACAATGAACAGATATTTCAAGAGTAGTATCTATCAAAAAGATTGTCCATATTCAGACAGATATCATGCGTTCACATGATCAGACGTATCATATCAAATCATATCATATCAGATCAAATCAGACTTCTATATCATACAAAGGCACATTCACACTAATCTTGCTTATTTGTTTGTGCTATGCCAAGCACCAGAAGTCCATACTCCCGCGGTTAATAAGTACGTTGGGGTGCTCCTCCCCAGGACCGGACCAGCCCCTTTTTTTGCACAGGCATTGGATCAAATTTGGATCGGGTCCCAGGTTGTGCCGAAAAAACAGATTCATATTATGGCCACAGAGTTTCAATAACAAGCTCGTAGTAAAAGGAACATGATCATTCATAGAGTCAAGGAATGACAAACAGCTCAAGAGAATAAGGCAGGATAACGACGTATCTTCTGTTTCATAATTCATTAATGTCTTGACATGAGGATGTTTCAGATCGTATGCAGAACATGTGTTCTCAATTCCCCAAGGTGGGTGTGCCTATTCGTACAAAGGTGTAAGTGATGAGTCACGGATCTTTCCTAGCATGTATGCATTTGACAAATAATTAATTGAACACTGGAAACATAAACCATTGAAACTCATGTGCAAATCATGATATTAACTCCACTAACAAGTCCATACTAACATGTATTCACCCTACATTTATATCATATTCTTATCTTATCAATTGACAATAAGTAAGATCACAAGATAATCCAATGAACATAAGGACAATCACAATTACACATTAGAATCGTATTCATATCAATACTATTTTCAATGGGTTGATTTATTTTAGGTCTATGCATACTATATAACATCATGCACATGCTAGTAGACATCATGAAATGGTTAGACCCAAAATATGCAATTTTTGTAAGGGTAGTGTCGACACACCCCTTACTGGTGTCGACACAATGCTTCAAACACAAGATAAAATAATGCAAAACTCTTCAAGTAGTGTCGACACTAGATCAGGTAGTGTCGACACAGTGCTTAAAATACAAGGCAAAAAGGTCAAGTAGTGTCGACACTAGATCAGGTAGTGTCGACACTAGAGACAGCTCCCAGAAAACCTTCTGGCCAATCTGGGACAGTGTGTCGACACTAGCTCAAGTAGTGTCGACACTAGAGGCCTTCCCAGAACACCTTTTTGGCTGTTTTGGGACAGTGTGTGTCGACACTAGCTCAAGTAGTGTCGACACTAGAGGCCCTCCCAGAACAAAACCCATAGGTCAAGTGTAACCGAAAAACACATCTCATGCAGCGATTTACTTGCCTCTCTTATAACTCTCTAAGGAATGACATTTAGACAAAATGTTCAACACAAAAGATGACGAGGACAACTAGTAGAAGAACGTTTATGTTGGGGGTTTGATCTAATTCGGTCTCAAAGCCCAAGAAAGCTTATGAATAACATAAAGCTAAGTGCAGCCCGAAATCGCAGTATCATGCAGCAAATCTCTTACCATGCCTGTAACTCTCTAACGAAAGGCTTTTGGACAACACATCCAACATAAAAGATGATCGTGACTACAAGTAGAAGAACTTTCATGAAGGAAATTTAGTCTAAGTTGGTGTCAAATCACGTGCATAATAAGAAGAATGGGAAAAGGCCTAACTATGCGAGACTTCGGGAAAACTACGAATACACAATGTATACTCCATGAAAACTAGTCAAACCAAGTGCAAATGAACCTAGACTCAAAGAACTACATGATGGTGTTGGTTTTATTTAATCTTGGCCCGAGAACACCTACATTTGGATGCTAAGAATTCTCTGCAGATTTTTTGGTTGATGCAGAGCGAGGTTGAGGAAGACCACGATTTTTCCCAGCCGTTCTCCACTTCCCCAGCACTCCAAACTTGCTAATCTTGACCCCAACTTGTTGCTAAACCTTCCCCAAGAGTTTAGGTACGAGTTCTTATAGTTTTAGGGTGTAGTTATGAGTCCTAACGGGACTAGGAAAGGGGCTGCGAGTTCTGTTTCCCACTTTCCACAAAATATGGGATTCTCTCACCCAAAAGAGGTAGCAAAGGTTTAGGAAACCACCTCTTAGAGTTGGTTCAGTTTTGGCTTACCTTACATGACTACTACCTAATTTTAACCCTAACTTGCCCTCTCTAATTATGGCATAATTACATACACGAATTTCTGGGTAATTTCCTGTCCCAATTTATTTTATCTCCTTGGGCCAAATTTGCTCCATTGGCCCAATCTTGTTAATGGGTCATTAACACATGGTGTTGGAAGTCTCTCCAATATGTTTATTTAATTTATTCTCCTTTATTTCCAAAATTTTTAAATCACTAAATTTTCGGGGTGTTACATCCTCCCCCACTTAAAAAAAAATTTGGTCCCCAAATTTACACATAATGGCGTAGTTCGTACCTGAGAATAGTTCTGGGTGGTTTTTCTTCATTCTTTCCTCTGTTTCCCAAGTAGCATTAGTAACTCCGTCTCGACTCCATTGGACCTTCACCAAAGGTATGGTACGATTCCTGAGTCGTTGAATCTTCCGATCTAACAGTTTGATCGGCTTCTCTTCATAAGTCAGGTCCTCCCGAATCTCCATGTCCTCATGGTTGATTACATGGTCGGCATTGAATAAGTACTTCCTCAGCATGGATATGTGGAACACGTTGTGTACGTTCGCCAGCTGTGGAGGTAGTGCAAGTTTGTACGCCACCTGACCAATCCTTTCCAGAATTTCAAATGGCCCGATGAATCTGGGACTCAACTTCCCTTTGATCCCAAATCTTTGTATTCCCCTTGAGACCTTCAAGAAAACATGTTCGCCATCCTAAAATTCTAGCTCTCTCCTTCTCTTGTCTGCATAACTCTTCTGCCTAGACTGTGCTATCTTTAGACGTTCCCGGATAATTTGAACCTTCCTAGCAGTCGCCTCAATTAAGTCGGGTCCAACCCATTGGTTCTCCCCAACCTCTTCCCAACAAAGGGGTGATCTGCAACTCCTGCCATATAAGGCTTCAAACAGAGCCATCTTAATACTTGCATGATAGCTGTTGTTGTATGCGAACTCCATCAGGTACAACTGATCATCCCATCGACCTCTAAAATCTAGCACCAGAGCACGAAGCATATCTTCCACAATTTGATTGGTCCTTTCGGTTTGTCCATCAGTCTGAGGTTGAAAGGCAGTACTAAAGTTTAGTTTAGTACCCATTGCTGCTTGTAAACCCTTCTAGAAATGTGAAGTAAATCTAGGGCCCCGATCTGATATTATGCTAGATGGAACCCCATGCAATCTAACTAATTCCTTAACATATAGTGCAGCCAATACATCCACTGACCATGTACTCTTAATCGGCAAGAAGTGAGCTGATTTAGTCAATCGGTCAACTATTACCCAAATTGCATCCATACCACCTCTAGTCTTGGGCAATCCCATGATAAAGTCCATACCGATGCTATCCCATTTCCATTCTGGGATTTCTAGTGGTAGCAGTCCACCAGCTGTACGAAAATGCTCGGCCTTGACTTTCATGCATGTTAAACAGTATGACACATGATCAGCCACATCCCTCTTCATGTTTGGCCACCAATACGACCTTTTCAAGTCTTGGTACATCTTTGTTGATCCTGGATGAATCGTGTACTTGGACTGGTGAGCTTCATTTAATAACCTCTTCTTGAGTTCTCCATGATCAGGGACACATTTTCTACCTCGGAATAGTAATCTTCCCTCAGCTGATAGAGTAAAGTCAGGTCTTTGTTCTAGCTTCTCTCTGATCTCAACTAAGAATGGATCCTCTCCCTGTTTCTCCTTGATTTTGGTTAGTAGATCGGATTGTATCTGGAGATTGGAAATCATTACCTGTTTCTCCTTCTTTCCCATGTCTATGTTCAAGCTTGCAAATTGCTCCAGTAACTTCCATTCGCCCAACATCATACTAGCTAGCATAGCTCCTGGTTGTCTACTTAGAGCGTCTGTGTAAGGCCCTCGAATTTCCGTCGCATTATTTGTATTTGTGTGTGTATATTGTGCTTGTGTATATATATACATACTTACGTACGTATTAATTAGTACAATTACGTGTGCATGTGTTTATACTATATGTAAATAATGCATGTATTGAATGCTGATAGTATGGATACACTACCATATACATATTGCACGTATATATGCATGGTATGCATGGTTTTCTGCATATTTTAGACTTCTGGCCGAAGGCCATCTTGGCATCAACCCCTAGCCGTTGAGGTGGTGTCAGCGTCCAGACATGGACGCCAACACTAATCCTGGCGTCTACGATATGGACGCCTATTTCTCTGGCCTGAATGCGCAGCAGAGCCAGAAATTCCGGGAACAAGGGAGCTCACCCATTGGGGAGCTGTCCCCAACGGCTCTGAGAGCTGTCTTGTCACCCTGTGAGTGGGAGAGAGGTCTTCCCACATGTTAAACCCATATCTGCCTTCTCCCACCCCTCTCTTCACCTTTGCAAGAGAGAAACCAGGAGAAAAACCCTAGTTCTGAGCTATGAGAAAACCCACTCTTTGCACCCAAAGATCCGACTTCCTGGAGCTAGATCTGGCCATCTTCCACGACAAGAGGATAGCTGGAGCAAAGGAGGAGGCTTCCCCGACATCCCCTTGCCGGTGGAGACCATCCAGGAGCCCGGAGGAAGAAGATCTAGGAGGACAGTTGCAGCTTCTTGGGACTGCCCAAGGAGGGCTTCTCCGAGCACTTTGATCCATTGGAGCATTTTCTAAAAGGCAAGTGACCTAACTATAATGTCCCCGTATGTGTCTAGGTCGATTCTACAATTTTTGCATATTTTTCCTCGAGTCCTACCCTCACATTCACCCAACTTGAGAGCTCGGGTCTGTGTTTCTGCACAGACCTGCATTGACGGCAAGGTCAATGGACGCTGAGATCATGCTTGGCATCCATCGACCATGCCGCTGACACTGAGTCAGCGGCCAGAGACCGACGCCAAGTTCCTCTGGACAAAACAGTGACCTGGTTTGCCCTTCCTATACAACTATTTTCGATATGGTTTCCATGATGAGGATATATGGTAACCCTATACACTATGTATATTGTTAAATGTGGTGTGTGGATGAGTGTGATGTGTGGTGGTGGATGTTAGAAAATTGTATTCCGTGAATTTGTAAGCTTGATTTGTTGATAATCTTGCCAATCCATGTTTCATGATTAGGATTAGTCTGAATGCCTCAGTTTTGTCAGATCATGAAGATTAGTAGATCAGTATATGTATACTCAATTTTGGTAAATTGTCCATGCTTGTATAAATTGCTAATAAATTCGGTTCGGTAAATAAAAAGGCATGTAAGAATGATTTGTGGTGATCGATCTATAGTTGTATGACTTAGGATAATTCTGTATTCTCAAATCATGCATATAACAGTAGTCTCTGTTCAGACAGTAGGTTGCTAAAATTTGACTTGTGTGTATAAGTCCATATCGACCTAAATTGTGAATGGCATGCGAAATAGGTATTTGATTTTTTGTAAATTCTATTTAGCTCAGAAAAATCTGAAAAATTGAATGTATGACCTTGAACCCGAAAATAGCATGTGGTTAAAATTTCAAGTCATTGGACCAGTATATAAGGAGTTATGTATTTTTCATGTGAAATGTAATAATCTATGTATGTTATCGTAATGTGGTTAGATATTGTTTAACCCAACGATTAGTGCATTTACTGTGTGTTAAACTCCTGAAATCTGTAGTGCCATGTCAGGAAAAACAGAGATATGCATGTGAGTGAGAAAGTGAATGAGATGAAAAGTGATATGTGTAAAACCATGTGTAAATCGGTAAAATGTGTAAATGTGTAACTGTGCCAATGTGACACTGCTTCCGTAGAGGGCAGTGGAACTGTATCAGGGAAAAGTCCCCCTGAGAAAGTTCAATGTGTAAGTGACCCTAAGGGCATTAGGGGGAAATCCTGGAGGTGGACAAGTACCACTGGTTAGGGTGGAGACTTGTTCTCCCGGTCTGCACAGTCCAAGAGTCGCCATTGGAATGCCTAGATGGCGTCTATGTGTAATGTGATGTGTATTTGTCCTCCTTTGGTGGTTGGACTATGTGTCACGGCACCTAAAATGTGTAATGTGTAATGTGTAATGTGTATGTGTTCATGTGTAAATGTGTAAGTGAACAATGTGAATGTGTATGTGCAAAGTGTAACCATGTGAAAGAGGAAACTTGTGTAAAGAAAATGTGAAATTCTAAATGTGAGGATATGATATTGAAATCCATGTGAGACAAATCTGAAACCATGTGAAATCAGTAATTTTATGTTGTTATCATCATGTTTATATGTGCAAGAATGTCTAGAATTCATGTTAGGGATAATTGATGAGCACTTGTACAAAATAGCATGATTGGTTGTTCACATGGTATGTTTAAACAACATTGTAGGTCTCATGTGTAGGTTTACAGCCATTAAACCATGTGAAACCAGCAACTTAAAGCATGTGAAAATGTCTATGTATGTGCTTAAGAACATGTAAACTCTTGCTAGTTGTGTTTTCCCTTCATATATGCACAATGTTCATGTTGTAGCTCTCATGTCTTGGTTCTTTAAAGACAAAATTTCATGAGTAAATTGAATAGAGAGCATGTGCTAGGTAAAGTTTTATTCTTAGAAATCTGAAAGCATGATCCATGTATAATTTGTAAAACTTCATGATAGGTTGAAACTTTCAAATGACTAGCATGCCATGTGTTGAAAATTTTGAATGTGCATGTAGAAACCGCTATGACCTATACGTGTATGTTATGAGTAGTGTTGCTTGCTGAGTCTTTAGACTCACTCCTTCTTCGGCGTACATGTGTAGTTGGTGACGTGGCACCGTTGGAGGAGACAGTGGAGACGGACTCCGAGCGCGGAGATTAGTCCTTGGAGTTTCTTTGTGACTTGTGCATTTCATAGTATGTAATTTGAACGTTGTATTAGAGTATCATGAAAAGAATGTATAAGTGTGGACATATGTATTTATATTTCAGCAATTTAAATTATGTGAACTTTTAGTTCTTTATTGTTATTGCAAACTTCATGTATGTTAAATGTGGATGATGAATGAATGAAGACAGTTGTCTTTTACTTCCGCTACTCTGTTGTATATTCGCGTGTATCTCAGCTGTTTGTATCGTTTGGGTAAATGTCCCACTGTGAGGACTCTCGCTATACTGATGTGGGTTGGTATAACCGTACCGGTATAATGAGGGCCGTCACAGAGATTGGTATCAGAGCGACCGGTTGAGATTGCACATGAATATACCTAAGTCATCATCCCCATTGCATGCTAAGTATGTCCACATGTGTAGAAAACACTAATGAGAAGTGAAAGATAGATAAGAAAATGGTTAGAAAACTTAGTAACCTAGCTCTAATGTTGGCTGAAATTTATTACAGCCATGGCTTCTAGAGGTAGGCGTGGTGGAGCGTCGGCCCGTGAGGACGAGCCGCGACGTAATGAGCAGGCGGAGCAACAGGCCCCAGCACCACGAGGCCCTGTACTTCCCCCACCGCCGCCTGTGGATTACGGAGTATTCATGCAAGGTCTGGTACAAGCCATGCAGATGCAGGCTCATACCCAGGCAGCACTCCAGGCACAGTTGGAGGCCCAGGTAGAATAATGAAACAACTAAGTAGTTTGCTATTTAAATTGCATGATATTGTGTTTATCGTATATTGTTTATTGTTTAATGTAGCAGGCTTAGGCACCAGCTCAGGACCATGGTGGACCTCCCATCATGGAGCGATTCAAGAGGATGACCCCACCCTCTTTTAAGGGGAGAGTGATCCATTAATGGCAGAAAGCTGGTTAAGGGAGACAGAGAAAATCTTCCGAGCCATCAGGTGCCCTGATGAGGATAAGGTGACACTAGCCACCTACATGCTACAGGTAGACTTTTAATTTTGTATGTTTGTATGTTCTGCTTAATTTAGAATTTGTTAGTTGGTGCTTATGAAGGTGTATTGCAGAAGAGAGTGGATGTATGGTGGTCCTCCCTACTACGTACACACTTTGAGGACGGAGCAGTAGACGTGACGTGGGACGCGTTCGTGAGACTCTTTCGAGCCAAGTTCGTCCCAGAGCATATCCAGGACAAAATGGAGCAGGAATTTCTCTCCCTGACGCAAGGCTCCATGACCGTGCTGGAATACGAGGCATGGTTTTCTGAACTTTCTAAGTATGCACCGCATATCGTAGAGGATGAGCGCAGGAAGACCAAGAAGTTCGTGATGGGACTCAAGCCATCACTGCGGACGAGACTCGTGGCGTTTGACCACCGCACGCTGGACGAGGCCCTCAGTGCTGCCTGCAGCCAGGAGGAGAAATGGAGCAATATCTGGAGGAAAAGAAGGCTTCGCAGAAGAGGCCGGCAGCGTCATTCCAGCGACAGGATAAGAAGAAAATGGTGTACCAGACACCGTAGAAACCAGTGGCAGTCAACAACTCTCAGGTACCGTCTGTACGTTCCCCTGGTGTGAAGAAAGAGTGTCCCCATTGCGGGAAGACACACGGTGGTTCCGAGTGTTGGTTGGTAGCGGGTAGATGCTTGAAGTGCGGGCAGCGACCACAAGATCAAAGATTGCCCAAGACTTCAGCAAGGAGCTCAGCGTGGTGCGCCAGCACCAGCAGTAGCGGCAGCCGCGCCAGCTACAGGAAGACCTGGAAGGCCTCGAGCCCCAGCTCGAGTGTTTGCTTTGGCACGCGAGGACGCCGAGCAGGCGGAGCATGTCACCGAAGGTACGTTTGCTTTTAGGTGTGCATGCTCGGGTTTTGTTTGATACGGGTGCTACTCACTCGTTCATTTCGAGCGGTTCGCTAGGCAGTTAGCCCTAGAGTCAGGCGTAGAGTCTGAGGATTTAGAGGTCCCTTTGTCTGTGCACACCCCTGCGGGTACGGTATCGACTAGGAAGTGCATTCCGTCGTTACCTGTGTGCATTGAGGATAGAATCCTAGATGGGTGTTTCTTCTTGCTAAAGATGAAGGACTATGATGCTATTCTTGGTCTGGATTGGCTAGAGGAGCACTATGCATTAGTGGATTGTCGTCGGAAGAGGATTGTTTTCCGCATTCCTGGTGAGGACGAGTTCTCTCATCCCTTGCCAAAGAACTTAGCGGGAAAGTTAGTCATCTCGGCCATGAAGGCGATGCACATGGTGAACAAGGGTTGTGACGCATTTCTTGCCAGCGTTATGCTAGTACCCGATGCTGGTTCGCCACTGACTCTTGCAGAGATCGATGTGGTGCAGGATTTTCCAGATGTCTTTCCCGATGACTTGTCTGGATTGCCACCGGATAGGGAGATAGAGTTCACTATAGAGTTGCTTCCAGGCACCTCTCCTATCTCGAAGGCCCCATATCGGATGGCCCCTGCAGAGTTAGCCGAGTTGAGGAAGCAATTGCAAGAATTGCTTGATAAGGGATTCATTCGCCCTAGTGTTTCCCCTTGGGGCGCACCTATATTGTTCGTCAAGAAGAAAGACGGGTCACTTAGGTTGTGTATTGACTATAGGAAGTTGAACCAAGTGACTATGAAGAACAGGTACCCCTTACCTCGGATCGATGATCTGTTTGACCAGTTGCAGGATGCATCAGTCTTTTCTAAGATTGACTTGTGATCTGGTTATCATCAGCTGCGGATTAGGAGTGAGGATGTGTCCAAGACGGCATTTAGATCCCGTTATGGACATTATGAGTTCTTGTTCTTCCTTTCGGATTGACCAACGCCCCTGCAGCGTTCATGGATCTCATGAACCGGGTGTTTAGTCGTATTTAGATAGCTTTGTTGTTGTGTTCATTGATGACGTGTTGGTCTATTCTCCGGATGAGGCCACGCACCGTCAGCATTTGAGGTTAGTCTTAGAGGTTCTCCGTGAGCACAAGCTGTATGCGAAGTTCAGCAAGTGCGAGTTCTGGTTGCGCGAGGTTCACTTTCTCGGGCATGTGATCTCCGGCGCTGGTGTAGCTATTGATCCAGCAAAGGTCCAGGCAGTTATGGATTGGGAGATTCCCCAGACTCCTTTGGAGATTCGTAGTTTCATTGGGTTAGCTGGTTATTATCGGCGATTCATTGAGGGTTTCTCATCCATCGCCGCCCCTTTGACAAAGCTGACCAAGAAGGGTGAGAAGTTCGTATGGTCTGAGGCATGTGAGCATAGCTTTCAGCTATTGAAGGCTAAGCTTACTTCTGCTCCAGTATTGGTATTGCCTAGTGGTCCAGAAGGTTTTGCCATTTATACGGATGCATCTCAGATTGGTTTAGGCTGTGTACTCATGCAGCGAGAGAGGGTAGTGGCTTATGCTTCTCGTCAGTTGAAGGAGCATGAGAGGAACTATCCGACTCATGATTTGGAGCTCGCAGTTGTGGTTCATGCACTAAAGATCTGGAGGCACTATCTTTATGGTGTTAGATTTGAGGTGTTTACCGACCACAAGAGCTTGAAGTATCTTTTCTCCCAAAAGGAATTAAACCTGAGGCAGAGGAGATGGATTGAGTTCTTGAAGGACTATGACTTCGACCTTCCGTATCATCCTGGAAAGGCGAACGTCGTAGCAGATGCTCTTAGTAGAAAGAGGTCTTCACTCCAGCAGGATTGGAAGATGTTGGAGGATGCAGCGTGCTCTATGACCGAGTTAGAGCCATCGCTGTGCAGGCTTTTGTAGCTCAGCTATCCCTTAGATCCTCAGTCTTGGATGAGGTGATTGAGCAGCAGAAAGCCGACCCTAGATTGTTAGAGTTAGTTGGTAAGGCGGGCATTGCTCGTGATGAGGACGGTGTGATTAGATTTCAGCACCGTGTCTGTGTTCCTGAGGTAGTAGATGTCTATGAGCATGTGTTAGCGGAGGCTCATAGATCGCGATTCTCTATTCATCCGGGTAACACTAAGATGTATCAAGACCTGAAGAGATCATTTTGGTGGTCCGGCATGAAGAATGATGTTGCGGATTATGTGTCTAGATGTCTAGTATGTCAGCAAGTGAAAGCCGAGCGGCAGCGACCATCCGGCCTTATGCAGAGGATGGATATCCCAGTGTGGAAGTGGGAAGCTGTCACTATGGACTTCGTTTCGGGTTTGCCTCGATCTAGAAGGGGCAATGACTCGATTTGGGTAGTTGTAGATAGATTCTCGAAGACTGCTCATTTCTTGCTCATGAAGAAGAAGCAGTCGGTAGAGAGTTTAGCTAGATTGTATGTTAGTGGTATCATTAGATTGCATGGTATGCCGAAGTCGATCATTTCGGATCGAGATCCGAGATTTACTTCGAGATTGTGGAAGGGTCTTCAGGATGCGTTAGGTTCGGAGCTTAAGCTCAGTTCGGCATTTCATCCCCAGACCGATGGACAGTCCGAGAGGACTATCCAGACGCTCGAGGATATGTTGAGAGCGTGTGTTCTGGATTGGAAGGATGATTGGGAGCGTCATTTACCTCTTGTGGAGTTCGCATACAACACAGCTTTCATGCTAGTATTGTTGGTATGGCTCCATTCGAGGCGTTGTATGGTAGGCCCTGCAGATCTCCTTTATGTTGGGAGGAGACTGGTGATAGGCAGTTGATCGGACCGGAGTTAGTTCAGGAAACTTCGGATAAGATTCAGCTTATCAGGAAAAGGCTTGTTGCGGCACAGGATAGGTAGAAGAGTTATGCCGACAACAGGAGAAAGGATTTAGAGTTCGAGGTTGGCGATCATGTCTTCTTGAAGATATCGCCTACTCGAGGTGTTGTCAGATTTGGCAGGCATAGCAAGCTAAGCCCTAGATTCATTGGCCCATATGAGATTCTCAGACGTTTGGGCAGCGTGGCATATGAGCTAGCATTACCCCCAGCTTTGGCTAGCGTTCACCCTGTATTCCACGTATCTATGCTCAGGAAGTATGTCCGAGATCCGTCTCATGTGATTAGTCATGAGCCAGTGGAGATCCAGCCAGATCTTTCGTATGTCGAGCAACCAGTAGCCATTCTTGACCGGAAGGTTCAGCATCTCCGAAACAAGAGAATCGCATCGGTGAAGGTCCTATGGTGGAACTTCTCACGAGAGGAGGCTACTTGGGAGCTTGAGGATGCGATGAAGAAGAAGTATCCTCACTTGTTTGAGTAGTGTCGTTCTAACTTCGAGGACGAAGTTTCTTTAAGGGGAGAGGGTGTAAGGCCCTCGAATTTCCGTCGCATTATTTGTATTTGTGTGTGTGTATATTTGTGCTTGTGTATATATATACATACTTACGTACGTATTAATTAGTACAATTACGTGTGCATGTTTTATACTATATGTAAATAATGCATGTATTGAATGGTGATAGTATGGATACACTACCATATACATATTGCATGTATATATGCATGGTATGCATAGTTTTCTGCATATTTTAGACTTCTGGCCGAAGGCCATCTTGACGTCAACCCCTAGCCGTTGAGGTGGTGTCAGCGTCCAGACATGGACGCCAACACTAATCCTGGCGTCTAACAATATGGACGCCTATTTCTCTGGCCTGCATGCGCAGTAGAGCCAGAAATTCTGGGAACAAGGGAGCTCACCCATTGGGGAGCTGTCCCCAACGGCTCTGAGAGCTGTCTTGTCACCCTGTGAGTGGGAGAGAGGTCTTCCCACATGTTAAACCCGGATCTGCCTTCTCCCACCCCTCTCTTCACCTTTGCAAGAGAGAAACCAGGAGAAAAACCCTTGTTCTGAGCTGTGAGAAAACCCCTCTTTGCACCCAAAGATCCGACTTCCTGGAGCTAGATCCGGCCATCTTCCACGACAAGAGGATAGCTGGAGCAAAGGAGGAGGCTTCTCCGACATCCCCTTGCGGTGGAGACCATCCAGGAGCCCGGAGGAAGAAGATCTAGGAGGACAGTTGCACCTTCTTGGGACTGTCCAAGGAGGGCTTCTCCGAGCACTTTGATCCATTGGAGCATTTTCTAAAAGGCAAGTGACCTAACCATAATGTCCCCGTATGTGTCTAGGTCGATTCTACAATTTTTGCATATTTTTCCCTCGAGTCCTAGACCCTCACATTCACCCAACTTGAGAGCTCGGGTCTGTGTTTCTGCACAGACCTGCATTGACGGCAAGGTCAATGGACGCTGAGATCATGCTTGGCGTCCATCGACCATGCCGCTGACACTGAGTCAGCGGCCAGAGACCGCCGCCAAGTTCCTCTGGACAAAACAGTGACCTGTTCTGCCCTTCCTATACAACTATTTTTGGTATGGTTTTCGTGATGAGGATATATGGTAACCCTATACACTATGTATATTGTTAAATGTGGTGTGTGGATGAGTGTGATGTGTGGTGGTGGATGTTAGAAAATTGTATTCCGTGAATTTGTAAGCATGATTTGTTGATAATCTTGCCAATCCATGTTTCATGATTAGGATTAGTCTAAACCTGTTTTTGTCAGATCATGAAGATTAGTAGATCTATATGTATACTCAATTTTGGTAATTTTCCATGCTTGTATAAATTGCTAATAAATTCGATTCGGTAAATAAAAAGGCATGTAAGAATGATTTGTGGTGATCGATCTATAGTTGTATGATTTAGGATAATTCTGTATTCTCAAATCATGCATATAACAGTAGTCTCTATTCAGACAGTAGCTTGCTAAAATTTTGACTTGTGTGTATAAGTCCATATCGACCTAAATTGTGAATGGCATGGCGATAGGTATTTGATTTTTTGTAATTCTATTTAGCTCAGAAAAATCTGAAACATTTAATGTATGACCTTGAACTCGAAAATAGCATGTGGTTAAAATTTTAGGTCATTTGGACCAGTATATAAGGAGTTATGTATTTTTCATGTGAAATGTAATAATCTATGTATGTTATCGTAATGTGGTTAGGTATTGTTTAACCCAACCTGATTAGTGCATTTACTGTGTGTTAAACTCCTGAAATCTGTAGTGCCATGTCAGGAAAAATAGAGATATGCATGTGAGTGAGAAAGTGAATGAGATGAAAAGTGATGTGTAAAACTATGTGTAAATCGGTAAAATGTGTAAATGTGTAACTGTGCCAATGTGACACTGCTTCCGTAGAGGGCAGTGGAACTATATCAGGGAAAAGTCCCCCTGAGAAAGTTCAATGTGTAAGTGACCCTAAGGGCATTAGGGGGAAATCCTGGAGGTGGACAAGTACCACTGGTTAGGGTGGAGACTTGTTCTCCCGGTCTGCGCAGTCCAAGAGTCGCCATTGGAATGCCTAGATGGCGTCTATGTGTAATGTGATGTGTATATGTCCTTCTTTGGTGGTTTGGACTATGTGTCACGGCACCTAAAATGTGTAATGTGTAATGTGTAATGTGTATGTGTTCATGTGTAAATGTGTAAGTGAACAATGTGAATGTGTATGTGCAAACTGTAACCATGTGAAAGAGGAAACTTGTGTAAAGAAAATGTGAAATTCTAAATGTGAGGATATGATATTGAAATCCATGTGAGACAAATCTGAAACCATGCGAATCAGTAATTTTATGTTGTTATCATCATGTTTATATGTGCAAGAATGTCTAGAATCCATGTTAGGGATAATTGATGAGCACTTGTACAAAATAGCATGATTGGTTGTTCACATGGTATGTTTTAAACAACATTGTAGCTCTCATGTGTAGGTTTACAGCCATTAAACCATGTGAAACCAGCAACTTAAAGCATGTAAAAATGTCTATGTATGTGCTTAAGAACATGTGAAACTCATGCTAGTTGTTTTTCCTTCATATATGCACAGTGTTCATGTTGGTAGCTCTCATGTCTTGGTTCTTTAAAGACAAAATTTCATGAGTAAATTGAATAGAGAGCATGTGATAGGTAAAGTTTTATTCTTAGAAATCTGAAAGCATGATCCATGTATTAATTTGTAAAACTTCCATGACATGTTGAAACTTTCAAATGACTAGCAAGCCATGTGTCGAAAATTTTGAATGTGCATGTAGAAACCGCTATGACCTATACGTGTATGTTATGAGTAGTGTTGCTTGCTGAGTCTTTAGACTCACTCCTTGCTTCGGCGTACAGGTGTAGTTGGTGACGTGGCACCGTTGGAGGAGACAGTGGAGACGGACTCCGAGCGCGGAGATTAGTCTTTGGAGTTTCTTTGTGACTTGTGCATTTCATAGTATGTAATTTGAACGTTGTATTAGAGTATCATGAAAGAATGTATAGTGTGGACATTATGTATTTATATTTCAGCAATTTAAATTATGTGAACTTTTAGTTCTTTATTGTTATTGCAAACTTCATGTATGTTAAATGTGGATGATGAATGAATGAAGACAGTTGTCTTTTACTTCCGCTACTCTGTTGTATATCGCGTGTATCTCAGCTATTTGTATCGTTTGGGTAAATGTCCCACTGTGAGGAGTCTCGCTATACCGACGTGGGTTGGTATAACCGTACCGGTATAATGAGGGCCATCACAGTCTGCCACTACATTGGATTTCCCAGGGTGATATTGAATGGAAAAGTCAAAGTCCTTAAGGTACTCTAACCACCTTCTTTGTCTCTTGTTAAGCTCCTTCTGTGAGAATAAATATTTCAAGCTCTTGTGGTCAGAAAAGACTTTAAATTGCTCACCATAGATATAATGCCTCCAAATCTTCAAGGCGAATACTACAGCTGCTAACTCCAGGTCATGAACCGGGTAGTTTACTTCGTGGATCTTCAACTGTCTTGAGGCATAAGATATTACTTTCCCTTGTTGCATGAAGACGCATCCCAGACCTGTTCCAGAAGCATCTGAATAAATTTCAAATCCTCCCTCTGCAGTGGGTAAGGCAAGGACAGGAGCAGTCGTCAAACACTTCTTCAAGTTGTTAAAGCTTTCTTCACATTCATCGGTCCACACAAACGGATTTTCCATCCGGGTCAACTTGGTTAATGGCACTACAATCTTTGAGAAATCTTTTATAAACCTTCGATAATATCCTGCTAATCCGAGAAAGCTCCTGATCTCTGTGATGCTTCTCAGTCTTTCCCATTTCAGTACGGCCTCAACCTTTGATGGATCAACAGCGATACCATCCTTGGTTACCACATGCCCTAAAAAGGATACCTCCTCAAGCCAGAATTCACATTTACTTAGCTTTACATATAATTTATTCTCCCTTAAAATCTGTAATGAAATCCTCAAATGCTCCTCATGCTCTTCCTTTGTCTTGGAATAAATCAATATATCATCGATGAATGCCACCACAAATTTATCAAGATATGGGCGATAAATGCTATTCATCAATTGCATAAAAACTGCAGGGGCATTCGTTAGTCCAAAAGGCATAACAATGAATTCATAATGCATATACCTGCTTCGGAAGGCTGTCTTGTGAATGTCTTCTCCTTTGATTCTCAATTGATGTTAACCAGATTTGAGATCTATTTTAGAGAAGTATCTAGCTCCAGATAATTGGTCAAACAACTCATCAATCCTTGGCAGAGGGTATTTGTTCTTGATGGTTAACTGATTTAGTTGTCTGTAATCTATACATAGCCTCATCGACCCATCTTTCTCTTGACGAAGAGGTCAGGTGCACCCCATGGCGATGTGCTTGGTCGGATGAAACCCTTCTCTAACAGTTCCATCAGTTGCTCTTTTAATTCCTTCAGTTCTGCGGGGGACATTCTATATGGTGCCCTAGATACTGGTGCTGCTCCAGGGACCAACTCGATGGTAAAATCGACCTCTCACTCAGGAGGAAATCCTAGTAAGTCTTCGGGAAAAACATCAGCGTATTCGCTGACAACATGGATGTCCTCAACTTTGACTTCCTTCCTTGTGATGACAACAGCAGCAAGAAAGGCCATACAACCTTCCTCATCATCCTTTTGGCTTGTAGTGCAGAGATAAGTGACAATCTCCTGCGGTTTCTATCCCCTGTGAACACTAGTTTTGGGTAATGGCTAAAGGTTACCCGACTTCTCCTGCAGTTGATACTAGCCCCATGTTCAGACAACCAGTCTGCTCCCAGTATCACATCATACCCCTCCAGATCCATACATATTAAATTTGCTGGTAGGTTTTGAGTTTCAATCAACACTTCACTAGAGGGTATATGGTTTGTAAGATTGGTGCCAGGACCAATCGGGGTTGACACAACTATTCCGGATTTCATTGGAATGGGTTTCACAGGTAGGGTATCAACAAATGTTTGAGATATAAAGGAATGCGTTGCTCCTGTATCAAAGAGAACATATGCGGGTCGGGAAAGAATAGTGAGTGTACCTTCCACGATACCTCCTTCTTCAGCAGCTTCCAATTCCTGAATAGCTTGCAATCGGCCTTGCCTCTTCTGTCCATTCGGATGCTTATCCTGAGGGGTTTGTTCCTTCAATATTGGGCAATCCGAGATCCTATGGTCACGACTACCACAGCGTAGACATCTCCCTTGTGCTCTCCAGCATTGTTCAGACCGGTGATTAGCTTTGTCACAGTGTTTGCACCTTTCTCCTATCCTCACCACTATCTATTTACCTATCTCCTTTGGCTTTTTATCAGCTGGTTCATTCACCCCGCCACTGGGCCTTTTCTTCCCAATGGTCGGCTAATACCTTCCTGTAGAAGACACTTGCTCCCTTTTCGCGGGTCTTCCCATAATTCTTTCAGCAGTCTCCATGGCATCTTCCAGTAACTGAGCCTTCTTTACCATGTCAGCATAGGTTTGAATGTCCATTGGCACCAGTTGAGTGATGAACTGGGGCCTCAAGCCATTCAGAAAGCGTTTTGCCTTCATCATTTCTGTCCCAATTAAGTGAACATCATATTGGGACAGACGAGAGAATTGGGCCTCATACTCAGCCACATTGAGTCCTCTCTACTTCAAAGCCGCAAATTCGGCTGCTTTCCGTTCCTGGACCCTCTCAGAAAAGTACTTCGTGTTGAATTGCTCAATGAACTGAGCCCATGTTAGTTGCTGGCCATTCAATGTCGCTTCTACCGACTCCCACCATGCCCTGGCATCCTTTTCCAATTGGAAAGTCGCCAGTAGTACTTTGTTCTGGTCTGTGCATTGCATGACTCTGAATATCCTTTCAATTTTCTTAACCCAGTGTTCAGCAACATCTGGGTTAGTACTCCCTTCAAACCTAGGCGGATCCATATTCCGAAAATTCCGATGGAGATCACCGGCTCCGCGGTTACCTCCACCCTGGGTGGCTTGTAGGATAGCCTGAGTCAAGTTCTGTATTGTTCATTGCATGTCCCTAGCCTGGGCACATTCAGTGGCCATTAAGGTAATAAGTACCTTCAAGATAATAATATAAGTCAGTCATCTAAATATATATCACATGTGACTTCTATTCCCATGGTTCTACCCAAGCTCACATTAGGTACGACAGATTTTGACTCGTGTGATCTAGTTCCATTCTATGTTCTTATTCCCTTGGACCTAAACTTTAAGGCTCTGATACCAACTGTCACGCCCCGATATTTAGTAGCGGAATAAATACCGGGGGACGTGAACGATACAAATAGGCGTATCACGGTTGAATGGCGCAGAGTCACAATTGAATATAATAACACATTCGAGACTATAATATGGTCACCAAAAGTATACTTTATTCCATTCCATTCAACTAGTTACAACCTTACATAAGAAGAACTCACTGAAAAGGTTTCATTATTCAAATAACAATGTTTCTCTAATACATCAACTACTCAATTGTCTATTTCTAAACTGTCATCTACTCATATGGCGGGTGCTCATCACTCTTGCCCTGCTCCATCGGACTCCACTGGTTCTTCATCACTTTCTAAAAAGGGCAGGATGATAGGGGTGAGCGAACTAGCTCAGTAGGATTTACATCTCAATATTGTGCGGGCACTAATATACATGATTAACATTTTAAATAGGCAGATATGCACATGAATATGATGACAATGTATGCAATACTAACAAATTGAATAGCAGAATAGAACGGATATCATATCAGATCAAAATGTTGAGTTGCATATACAATGAACAGATATTTCAAGAGTAGTATCGTATCCAAAAGATTGGCCATATTCAAACAGATATCATGCGTTCACATGATCAGACGTATCATATCAAATCATATCATATCAGATCAAATCAGACTTATCATATCATACAAAGGCACATTCACACTAATCTTGCTTATTTGTTTGTGCTATGCCAAGCCCCAGAAGTCCATACTCCCGCAGTTAATAAGTACGTTGGGGTGCTCCTCCCCAGGACCGGACCAGGCCCCTTTTTTTTGCACAGGCATTGGATCAAATTTGGACCGGAGTCCCACGTTGTGCCGAACAAATAGATTCATATTATGGCCACAGAGTTTCAATAACAAGTTCGTAGTAAAAGGAACATGATCATTCATAGAGTCAAGGAATGACAAACAGCTCAAGAGAATAAGGCAGGATAACGACGTATCTTCTGTTTCATAATTCATTAATGTCTTGACATGAGGATGTTTCTATAGACAGATCGTATGCAGAACATGTGCTCTCAATTCCCCAAGGTGGGTGTGCCTATTCGTACAAAGGTGTAAGTGATGAGTCACGGATCTTTCCTAGCATGTATGCATTTGACAAATAATTAATTGAACATTGGAAACATAAACCATTGAAACTCATGTGCAAATCATGATATTAACTCCACTAACAAGTCCATACTAACATGTATTCACCCCACATTTATATCATATTCTTATCTTATCAATTGACAATAAGTAAGATCACAAGATAATCCAATGAACATAAGGACAATCACAATTACACATTAGAATCGTATTCATATCATTACTATTTTCATTGAGTTGATTTATTTTAGGTCCATGCACACTATATAACATCATGCATATGCTAGTAGACATCATGAAATGGTCAGACCAAAATATGCAATTTTTGTAAGGGTAGTGTCGACACACCCCTTACTGGTGTCGACACAATGCTTCAAACACAAGACAAAATAATGCAAAACTGGTCAAGTAGTGTCGACACTAGTTAGGTAGTGTCGACACAGTGCTTCAAATACAAGGCAAAAAGGTTAAGTAGTGTCGACACTAGATCAGGTAGTGTCGACACTAGAGACAGCTCCCAGAAAACCTTCTGGCCAATCTGGGACAGTGTGTCGACACTAGCTCAAGTAGTGTCGACACTAGAGGCCTTCCCAGAACACCTTTTAAGCTGTTTTGGGACAGTGTGTCGACACTAGCTCAAGTAGTGTCGACACTAGAGGCCCTCCCAGAACAAAACCCATAGGTCAAGTGTAACCCGAAAACACATCTCATGCAGCGATTTACTTTCCTCTCTTATAACTCTCTAATGAATGACATTTAGATAAAACATTCAATACAAAAGATGACTAGGACAACTAGTAGAAGAACTTTTATGTTGGGGTTTGATCTAGTTTTGTCTTAAAACCCAAGAAAACATTGAAGAACATAAAGCTAAGTGCAGCCCGAAATCGCAGTATCATGCAGTAACTCTCTTACCATGCCTATAACTCTCTAAAGAAAGGCTTTTGAACAAAACATCCAACACAAAAGATGATCGTGACTACAAGTAGAAGAACTTTCATGAAGGAAGTTTAGTCTAATTCGGTGTTAAATCATGTGCATAATAAGAAGAACGGGAAAATCCCTAAGTGTGGGAGACTTCGGGAAAACTACGAATACACAATGTATACTCCATGAAAACTAGTCAAACCAAGTGCAAATGAACCTAGACTCAAAGAACTACATGATGGTGTTGGTTTTCTTTAATCTTGGCCCGAGAACACCTACCTTTGGATGCTAAGAATTCTCTGCAGATTTCTGGGTTGATGCAGAGCGAGGTTGAGGAAGACCACGATTTTCTACAGCCGTTCTCCACTTCCCCAGCGCTCCAAACTTGCTACTCTTGACCCCAACTTGTTGCTAAAACTTCCCCAGAGTTTAGGGACGAGTTCTTATAGTTTTAGGGTGTAGTTATGAGTCCTAACAGGACTAGGAAATGGGCTGCGAGTTCTGTTTCCCACTTTCCACAAAATCTGGGATTCTTTCACCCAAAAGAGGTAGCAAAGGTTTAGGAAACCACCTCTTAGAGTTGGGTCTGGTTTTGGCTTACCTCACATGACTACTACCTTAATTTAAACCCTAACTTGCCCTCTCTAATTATGGCATAATTACATACACGAATTTCTGGGTAATTTCTTATCCCAATTTATTTTATCTCCTGGGCCAAATGTGCTCCATTGGCCCAATCTTGTTAATGGGTCATTAACACATGGTGTTGGAAGTCTCTCCAATATGTTATTTAATTTATGCTCCTTTATTTCCAAAATTTTTAAATCACTAAATTTTCGGGGTGTTACAACTACTCTCGTATCTCATCTTCACACTCTTACATGGCCTTGCCACTGATGTGATTCTCCCAGGCGACGTTGACGAGTGGTAGGGCTGCAAATAAAATATGATATTCCGATATTCCAACCTGATTCTGATAAAAAATTATTAGATTCAAAACAAAAAATTCATATTGATAGCATATAGGAATAAAAAATTGGATTCGATATGTTATCAGAATTAGAATCTATAAATTCTAGAACCGTTATCCAATAAGGATAAAAAAAAAACGTTATTCTAGGGGAGGGAATTCAAATTTGGAAGGTTTTTTTTTTTTTGGAAACCCAAAATCTCCCCCGCCCTCCCCCCTCATGCGGAGACCTTGTTTTAGGAAAGTGGGCCTTCGTGTCTCTACCTCCACATCTCCACCCTCACGTGCTCCCGTGACCTTCCTTCATCCTCTACCACAGAAGCTCCCCGCTGAATGCCGCCCCCATCTTCAGCCGTTGCACTATAGAGGTAATCTCTCTCCTCCACATCTCCTCCCCACTCCTTATGGTTGCAACGCCCCCCTACCCCTTCCTCGGCAACCCCCCACCCCGCCCTATAAGGCTACACTTGTGTCCAACACTCGACACCCCCTTTCAGTTCTGATTCTGGTAATATTATCGAAATTAGTTGTTCCGATTTTATCGAAATCAGAATCGGAACGGTCAGGCCACTATTGGAATCAAAAACCCTATTTATGAGTCCAAACTCGACCCAGTTGCACCCCTAACTATTGAACCACTCTTATACTTTACCCTTATATTTTGGTGATAACAAATTTATGATTAATTAAATGGTATTAAATATATTTAATATCAGGTTTTCCTAATAAATATAAATTTATTGTACTATCGCTGTGTGAGTTACACTAAAAAGATAAATCGATGTCTATTCAATATACATCGATTTCTGTTCACAGTGCCACATCGATTTCGATTTCACATCGATTTCACTCTCACAACGATTTCGTAAGTGAAACATCGATTTCACTCTCACAACGATTTCGTAAGTGAAACATCGATTTCGCACTCATATCGACTTGATCATGTAACAATTTGATCATGTAATGATTCGATAAGTTACACAACGATTTGATCATCGTTAAGTGAAACAATGATTTGATCGCTCAACGACTTCATCTTATAACGATTTGATAAGTGAGCATAACGATTTTGGACTCATCTCGATTTCATAAGTGAAACAACGATTTGCTCTTAAACACGATTTGCCTTAGTCAAACAACGATTTGCTCTTAAACAACGATTTGCCTTAGTCACACAACGATTTGATTGTGTAACTATTCGTTAAGTGAAACAATGATTTGATCATCGTTAAGTGAAACAACGATTTGATCGTTGTAACGATTTCATAAGGCAAACAATGATTTGCTTTCAAACATGACTTGATCAAATAATGATTTTCCTCTACTTAAAGATCGATTTGAGCCCAACAACGATTTCAATTTAAACATCAATTTCCTTTATACTCTGATGTTTCAAATACTTTGGCGCCTAATGAAAAGTCAAATATATTTTGTTTACGTAATCTTCTATCTTTCTGACAGAAGATGTTTTTGTCTCATAGGATCTCTTCACTCCTGTCAGTCAAAAAGGGCTTACCTACCACTTCTGGACGACAACAGGAAACACAAAGGTATGAACCTTTTCGACAAAAACACTCTTATATCTAAACACTTTCTTCTATGCTTGCAGACATCGTAGACCACAAAATATCAGAAGAAAGAGAAGATGAGCAACGGCTAGAACTCCAACGGGTTTGTTCAAAGCTGCTCATATAAAAGATGAAGCAAGGCTGAAGAAGAAGTAGAGCTTTCTTGAAGATTTTTAAGAGTGTTCATCCAGGAAGAACCTAAACGCCACATACACTCAAAGGAAAAGAGAGAAAGAGCTCGAGCCCAAGAAGAAGTGTTCAAGCAACTGAAGCACTTAAGCATTCAAGCTCCTTCTCCTCTCTTCTCTCTCTCTGTGTGCAACTTTGTAATTTGGGGGAGAGAGTCTTTTTGCTGAGAGTTCCTTTTAGTTGATTTTCATCTGTTCCAACTCTCAGCTTTGTTCTTTCTTTTATAAGAAAGACTTCTGTCCAGTTGTAGGACTGTATACAGTGTAGAACCAAGAGGTTGCTTGGGGACTGGACGTAGGACTTCCATGTGGGAAGGGCCGAACCAGGATAAATTCATTGTGTCCTCTGTGTGATTGTTTATTTGCTTCCGCACTGCTGCTCTCTATCACACTCAACTAACCAAACTTTCAAGTGATAATTTTCTATGTTTAAGTTTGTTTTTCAGATTTCAGAAAAACCTATTCACCCTCCCTTTAGGTTAGCTTGTTGTCGTACCAAAAGGGCCAACACTAACGAGTGAAATATGCCTCATAGGCAACTGCTGCACTTTGCGATCCACAACTCTAACTAGGTACTTAGGCACTAATAAGTCTGACATGACCTCTAACTATGTGTAGTCCAACATGTGAGACAAATCTGGCATAGATCTCCTCACTTGTGAACGTAGAACACACCGTGCACACTTGACAACTCTGGCAGAAGAGCCAATTTGTACTCAACCTCGCCAATCTGCTCTAGGATGGGAAAGAGACCAATGTACCTTGGGCTGAACTTTCCCCTCTTCCCAAACCTCGGAACTCCCTTGGTTGGTGAGATCCACAAGAACATAAGGTCATCTACCTCAAACTGCAACAGTTGCTTGAGAACATCTGCATAGCTCTTCTGCCTGCTCTATGTTGTCTGTAACCTCTTCTTGATCAACCTGACTGTGTCTACATACTGCTACACCAACTCTAGCCCCAAAAGTTGTCTCTCTCCAACCTCATGCTAGTGTAGTGGTGTCCTGCACAGTCTACCATATAGTGCCTCTTATAACGCCATCCTAATGTTGGAGTGATAGTTGTTGTTGTATAAAAACTCCACCATAGAAAGGTGTGCCTCCCACGTACCACCCCAGTCTAGGCAACATGCTCTCAACATGTCCTCCAGAGTATATATGGTCATCTCTGACTGGCCGTTTGTCTGGGGATGGTAAGTAGAAACTCATCCTCAACTCGGTGCTAAGTGCCTCTGGAAACTGCCCAAAAAATTGAAGTGAATCTCGGATCTTTGTCTAAACAAATAGAAATAGGAACTCCGTGCAACGGAACCACCCTGTCCATGTATAGTTTAGCAAGTTTGTCCATTGACCAAGACAATCGACTGGCAAGAAATGAGCCATCTTCATCAGGTGATCAACAATCACCCAAATACTATCATGTCGTTGCGAGGTACGAGGTAGACCGGCTACAAAATCCATGGTGACATCGCCCCACTTCCACTCGAAAATGGGTAACGACTGGAGATCACCGTCAGGATGTTGATGCTCTGCCTTCACCTGCTGATAGGTAAGGAATGAGCCACAAACTCTGCTATGTCCCTCTTCATCCCAAGCCACCAAAAGTGTAACGTCGCGCATTTTTGGATCCTTGTGGATCTTGTGTTTAGTGCTTGTGAGGCCAATGCGT